>PVJH01006658.1:0-32544 GCA_004026705.1 Nesogale talazaci
ACTCAAGCCTTTAAGTCCCCAGATGCTATATCTTTTGGTAGCCGGGCACCATCAGCTTTCTTCACCACATTTGCTTATGCACACATTTGTCCTCAGGGATCATATCAGGAAAGTGAGCATGCAAAGTTGTGCTTTTGAGTTCTTGAAGCCTGATATCTCATCCCTTTGACACCTCATGATTCCACATGCTAGTGTGCTTATTCCATGTGGGCTTTGTTGCTTCTGAACTAGATGGCTGCTTGTTTACTTTCAAGCCTTTAAGTCCCCAGACGCTCCATCTTTTGATAGCCGGGCACCATCAGCTTCTTCACCACCTTTGCTTATGCACACATTTGTCTGCAGTGATCATGTCGGAAAGGTGAGCATTTTGGAATGCCAATTTAATAGAACAAAGTGTTCTTGAACCGAGAAGATACTTGAGTGGAGGTCCAATGTGTAGAAAGGGAAGGGGGCACTAAACCGTCAAAGGGGAGGGTATTGTTTATATCTCCACAGGGAAAGAGAGACCAAACTTAAACCCGGAGACCCAGCATGTGAATGCAGCACGACAGCATGGAGTGGAGAACCAGTGGAGGGACCTGAGAACACAACCCCAACCCCAACTATAGGGGCAGCCACCTCTCTACCAGAGGAAGTTGCCTTGGAGGCCAGCACTGAAGCTGAAGCTTGGGGAGTGAGATAAACCTGACCAGAGCACATGAAAACAAATGAAAGGGGAGGAAGAGAGAATGACGTGCATCTTGGCCCACCGAGCCTTCAGGGTAATAATCCCACTCAGAACAGCTACTGCACAAAGAGGATTGCACGGCTAGCGCCATTAAGAAATACGGCTACCCTCGCAGACCCAAGGCCTATTGGGGCCAGGAAGAAGAAGCGAGGTCAAAATTATACGCTGTTGGACACAACCACACCAATGCAAAGCACTAAGAGTGTGCAACAGAGCGTAGAGTCACAGATGGAGTGACAAGGATATACTTTGGGGTCAGGGTATTGGCACCCCATCCGACTCAACCAGGGCTCACTCTAGGAGGTCAACTACAGACCTTGAACTTTATACAGGTTCTTATATTGCTATTATTTTTATTGTTCTGTTACATAGTGTATAGTATATTGAGGGGGGTTCTTGCTGTTGTTATCATTGTTTTATTTGCTTAAGTTGCTCCATTTTAGGAGACCTTTCTTGTTCATATTGCTACCTCTACAGGTCTATCTAGACAAGACAGACTGGACAAAGAAGTTGGAGGCGAGAATGACAAGTCTGATGACTCCAGGGTAGGGGACATTGAAGAGGGGGAGGAGGGGGAAAGGTGGTGATGTCGACCAGCCCAGGAAAAAGGGAATAACAATTGATACAAATGCAGGAACAAGGTAAGTGAGAGAAGGTCAATAGGGATTGATTAAGACTAATGTAACAGAGAAAAAATACTGAAACCCAAATGGAGAGTGAGCATGATAGTGGGACAAGAGGAAAGCAAATGGAAATAGAGGAAGGAACTGGGGGATAATGAACATTTATAGAGGTTCAAATACAGGTATGTACATAGGGGCATATATTTATAAGTGAAGGTGGGGAAAGAGATTAATGTGTATACTTATAGGGTTAGTAGTAGAACAGATGGGCATTGGAAGTTATTTTTTTTAATAAAATTGTGGGAAAGGAAAATTTATATCTCACAATTTCTGATCAGTAATATTCACAAGTAAGGAAATAATGATCAATATATACTGTTTTCATCACATAAGACACATGATGTATTTTATCAAAATTTGAACTCAATCTCCCAACGTGCATGGGGATCAGACAATAATAATCATAGCAAACGCATTAATATAAGTGGCACACATCTTATAGTTACTATGACTTCTATTTGCTATGCCTTCGCATTGAGTATTTTAGGTGCTTTTTACATATCAGCCCATCTGTATATGAAGAAAGGAAATGTCCTCAGCCACTCACAGACAAACAAATTCAATAGCCTGGCGTCAATGCTGACTCACAGCGACCCCTGGGGAGTTCTGAGATTGTCACTGTTCACGGGTGTAGAACACCCAGTCTTTCTCTCGTCATTAGTCAGAGGTTTGCACAATCACCCACGTGGAAAGGTGTAGAACACCCAGTCTTTCTCTCGTCATTAGTCAGAGGTTTGCACAATCACCCACGTGGAAATGGACCTGACTGGAGAAAGGTTTCAGGGAGCAAAGATTCTCTTCTCAAGCCCCTACCTTTCTTCACCAGCAAGGTCTGTCTGGCACTAGACTTCACGGATAGTTCACTCAACTCCAAAAAACAAACAAACAAACAAAAACTCCCTGCCACCGAGTCTATTCCAACGAGTGGAGATTCTCTAGTGGAGAACAGAACGTCCCCTGGGAGATGCTGGGTCCGCACATCTGGATAACAGGAGAAAGCGTCACCTTTTCCCCAAGGAGAAGCTGCTGCTGGTTTTACGTCACAGCCCAAGGTGGAGGCCGAGCAGCCACGGTGACTCCCCTGGGAGATGAAAAGGTGGCTTTCTGCCTGGAGCACCACAGTGTTCACGGAGAAGGAAGCTGTCAGACTAAGTGCTTCAGTAAGAGTAACACTCAGGTAGAAAAGAGAGTACTGTCTGTTATTCACTTACATGCTCCTTTGAAAATAAAAGCATGTCTGCATTTCTATAAGCATGCTTTGATTGTCAAAATATTAATATTTCATAACTGGGAACCATGCCAAGCAAATACACTTTGGGGTCTCCAAAGCTTACTCAAGGCAGAAAAGTGTGATAAGAAATATATCTGGAAACGAAAGGTATGTTTAAAATCTTGTATAGAATTCTGTTCAGTCACTTGTTAGTTAACCTTCCATTCTCATTTTATATGATGTTTAGCAAATCAGCCTGTTACCTGCACACAGAGTCACACCCTGGAGAGTTAGTGTTAGAGGGATGAAAAGATAGCTTTTAAAATATGATTCATCTGCAAACTGCCTTGAAACTCTGCAATGACCCAAAGGCCATCTTCTCTCCAACCACCCAGTTTTCTCTCAACATCTTTCCACAACTAAAACATGCAGACATGCCTATTTAGAGACAGTTGGAGGGCATGAATCTAGTATTTGGCAAAATCGATCTTAAACTCTAACTCAGAGTCCAAATGGATTGGATTTGAAAGAATACACTAATCCTCTTTGTCTGAGAGAGCACTACATCCTTTTCACATGAAAAGGTCTGTACAGAATAGAAACATAGTCTGAAGCATAGATTCCTGTTCATATGAGTCCAAAAGATATTCACTCTCCCCTTCTTAGAGGGATTGATTTACCAGCTCAAGGCTCAAATCAGATAAAATACAGATCTCCTGGGACATACCTGGAGTCAAATCCTGATCCAAATATTAATATACATTTCAGTGAACATTAGAGAAAAGGCAGTGTGCTAAATAGTTTCCAAATACAAGACTTTCAATTTTTTTAATTTGAAAATAAGAACAACAACAACAACAAAACAATTCCAATTCCTTTTAACCAATGCTAATCAGTAAAAAAGACTTTATGTGGGATTTTCATAACATTTTATGCTTGATTTCATCACTGCTAAATGCTGGAAATTAGGGCATCATTTGGAAGATAGTCTTTTTAAATTTTTCTATCTGACTTTGCTTTTAGGAAAATACTTTTTGTGCACATAAATTATTTGCCAGGAAAGGAAACTGAAGAACAGATGACAGAAAGAGAGAAAGGAATCTGAATGAAAAATGAAAATGTCTAAACACAGAGCACCCCTTTGCGTGGAAGTCTAAATCAATGCTAAAGTATTGGAATAATAACTAAATCTAGTCCTTGTCTTTCATTTTGTAGCACTGCAGTGGCTTGAGCTATACTTTAGTCCTTCGAATCCCAGCCTGTCATCCCTGGTGGACCAGTTTCAGTGGAGCTTGCAGCCTAAGAGAGAACAAGGAGAACCAGACTATCTCTCTATTGAAGGAATTTGCCAGGGAAATCCTTGTGAATAGCAACGGAACACTGATGGCTAGCGTTCTGGAAGACTGGCCCCTCCAGCTGAAAGGCAATCGGATGACAGGTGGCAAGAGCTGCCTCCTTCACTCCTTCACTGCCATCGTGTCAATGCAAACTCCCAGCAACTGCCCACGTGGAGAACCCTGTGGATTTCCAAGGCTCTGATTCTTGAAGGGAGAAGAAAGCCCCACCTTTCTCCTAGAGACCAGTTGGTGGATTCGAACTGTTGACCCTGTGGGTAAGGGCCCAATGAATAATCCCTTTTGCTACCAGGGCTCCTAACCTCATCAAAGTACGGTTACATTGAAGATGGAGTAAAGTTTTTGAACCTTCAGTTGCCATAAAATGAGAAGAAATAGCTCCATTAACAATTGGATTGGTGAATGGACAACACTAGGGAACATTATGCTTAACAAAGTTAGTGGATCCGCTAAAGAAAAACACTGAATGATGCCATTATTATAATGGAAAAAAACAAAAAAGGAAAAAATTCACATGAAAAGATAAGACCTTTGAAGATTAAGAGGAGGCCAGGATTAGGGCAGGAAGGAGGGGCAAAGGGATGAGGATTGATGGGGATTTAAAAGATTGACTGAATCAACTTGAGATGGGCTGCACAGTGACACAGAATGTTTTTCTTTAAAACCAAAACAGAAAAACAGAGTTAACATAAAAGAGAGAGAGAGAGAGAGAGAGAGAGAGAACTCGCAGACATAAATCCTACCCAATTTGTCACCTTTTGGATCGAAACATTTTTCTGAATGGCTAAAACAGGAGTGACATCAAAGTTCATTTCAAATACAAAGAAAAAATACTAGGATCATCCAATTTAGTTACTTCAGGTATAAAAAATGGAATGGAATACACCAAAAACTCATAGCAAAATTAATTTAAAAATTATGAATTTTTCCATGCCCCTTTTTGAAGCCCCTTCATTTTGGATCGATATCCTAGGCATTAGTGAACCCAAAAAGACTGATAGGGGTCATTTTGAATCAGACAAACATATGGTCTATTTGGCTAGAAATAACAAATTCCAGAGGAGCGGCTTCACATTCATTGTAAGACAGAATATTTAAAAATGGACTGTGAGGTGCAATGCTGTCATTAATAGGAGACTAGCCACATTCCTACAAGGAAGACCAATTAATAAGACTATTATTCAGATATATTCATCAACCATTAAAGTCAAAGATGAGAAATTTGAAGATGTTTACCAACTTTTGTAGTCTGAAGTTGATCAAACATGCAATCAAGATGAATTGGTAATTACTAGTGATGAGCATGCAAAAGACAGAAAAATAATAATCTGTGATTGGAAAATGTGGGCTTGGTGATAGAAGAGATGATGGAGATAGCATGCTAGGCTTTTGCAATACTAAAAATTTATTCATTGCTATAGCTTTTTTCTTTTTTTTGAAATAGCTTTTTTCAATAACATTAACCACAACTATTCAACTACTCAATGGATGGAGTAAACATGCAGGAATCAAATGCATACATCGATGGAGAAAGGAGATGGGGAAGTTTGATATCATCCATTGGAAAAATGAAGGTGAAGCCTGACCACCAGTTGTTCATTTGGAAGTTCAAGCTGAGAAGCTTGAAGAAAATTTAAACTAGAGATAGCAGTCTCACACTGGGGGAAAAGATAGATTTCTACATTCGCCATGCATTCCTTATCGAATTTTATGTTTGGCTTTCACGAATCACTGAAGGTTAAGTAAAACAGGGACTGTCCCATTCTACCTATTCAAGAATGGGAGCAAAGCAAAAAAAAAAAAAAGGAAGCTATCTGCCTAGTCACAAATGTGACCCCTTTAACTTCCTACCCATTACATGAGAATGCACATGGGCCACTAATTAAAATTTTACTGCCATCAGGGGAAAGGCATCAATGCATAAAGCTGGGAAAGATTGCTCAATCCCCAACAGCCGGAGTGGAGAGCCCAGCAGGCCTTCTTTCCCTTCCCTCTTGGGCACATATCTGCACAGCTCCACCAAGTGGAGGAGAACACCTTTGATTTTTAAAAATATCATTCCATTGGGGGTTCATACAACTCTTTATAATTCACCCATCCATGCATTGTGTCTAGCACATTTGAAAATATGTTGCTATCATCGTTTTCGAAGTAATTACTTTCTATTTGAGCCCTTGGTATCAGCTCCTCATTTTCCCCTTCGACTCCCTCCCTTACTCCCTCCCTCATGAACCAATGATAATTTATAAATTATTATTATTATTTCATGTCTTGCACTGTCCAATGTTTCCCTTTACCCCTTGTCTACTGTCCATCCCTCTGGAACAGGGTTACAGTTAGGTCATTGTGTAACAGGGTTACATTGTGTAACCCTGTAACAGGGTTACAATTAGGTCATTCCCCCTTTCTTCCCTGACCTTCCCCCCTTCCCCTCCTGGTACGGCTACTCTCAATATTGGTCCCAAGGAGTTTATCTGTCCTATATTCCCTGTGTTTCCAGGTCTTATCTGTACCCACATACATGCTCTTGTCTAGCCAGATTCGTAAGATGGAATTTGAGTCATGATAGTGGGGCATTGAGAGGCGTGGCAGAAGACAGAAGCATTAAAGAACCAGAGGAAAGCTGTATGTTTCATGGATGCTATACTGCATACTGACTGATCTGTCTTATCCCTATGACCTTCAATAAGGGGATGTCCAATTGCTTATAGGTGGGCTTTGGGCCTCCACTCCATACTCTCCCCTCCCCCACCAATTCGCATTATGATTTTTTGCTCTTGGTCTTTGATGCCTGATACATGATTCCATTGACACCTCATGATCACACAGGTTGGTGTGCTTCTTCCATGTGGGATTAGTTGCTTCTCAGCTCGATGGTCACTTGTTAATTTTCAAGTCTTTAAGACCCCAGACTCTATATAGTTTGATAGCCAGGAACCATTAGCTTTCTTCACATTGGCTTATGCACCTGCTTTGTCTTCAGTGATGATGTTGGGAAGGTGAGCATTTCAGAGTGCCAGATTATTAGAACAAAGTGTTCCTGTGTTGAGCGAGTACTTGAGTAGAGGCTCAATGTCCATCTGCTTTCTTAATACTAGACCTATAAATATATGTACATAGATAATGCAGGTAACATGGCATGGACCAGCTTAAACGCATAGAGAACACCTTTTAAAAAGGATATTAACTCCTGGACAGTGCTGCTCAGGCCCAACCAGTAACAGGGCAAGGGCTAGTGAGAAAATACTACTCTTCTCATGGCATTTCTCCTAACTATATTACTGTACAATATATCCCTTTCTAGGCTAACTGCACTCTCTTGATCTAGAGGAAGGCATTCTGCAGGAGACAAGATAGATGTCCACTTACTTTCATCTTAAAATCACTTTCTTGTTAGTGTTTGTGGGTTTGTGCATTCCTGGAAAGACTTGGAACTACACGATAACACCTCCTAGAAAATCAAAGACATCTTTATGCATGTGAATTTACACAGACACCAACACATTTCCTTCTGCACACACTCACCCAAGAAAAGAGGGAAAACTTTAAAAATGCACAAATTATTCAGTCTATTGAGCAATCAAGTTGAAGTCAAGGAAATAACAATGTCTCCTCTTTTCATCTTAGTTTATTTTCTTTCCTTAGATTTTCCATTTGATATTTTATGTTCTCTTCAGAGTCAAAATGCCATGAACGAGATAAGGAAGGTCCTTCAGGAAGACTATTGCACCCAGTGCTGCAGTACAATAAAGGAAGGTAAGGAGGACTTGGCTTAGATGACTTCTCTAAGATGTTTCTCTCTTTGCTTCTTTTTGTAGTCAAAGAGGTAAAGCATAAATGACTCCTCTAAAGATTAGGGCATTGGAAGAAGGATCTAAAAGACTAGCTACTTAGTTATACTTCAGTAGGCCTTCAAGTGAAGAAGCAAATCAATCATTAGTTGGTCTTACATGGCCTTGCCCTGACCTTGGGGATAGGAAACTACATTGAAATTTGGGGACCAAAGCCTACAATTTTATCTGAATTGTCCACTCTGGACAGGTATCCTTAGTAAACTACAGAGAATACTTAGTGAACATAGAAAATGATTTATGGATTTAGAGATGCTTTCATTCTTGATGTGTTAATCTGGGTAGACTAACACACTAGAGTACCGAAGGAGTGGGGTACTAGAGAAAAAAATTATAAAGATGGAGATTGGATATGTGTTTGACTTCTCCCTCATGGTAGTATTTCTTCTTTAGTCAGCCAGAGTTTAGCTATGTCCACGTAATTTACTGTGTTGTTTTTGAAAAAGAATATAGGAAGTTAAAGTTTTTTTTGTTTTATTGTTTTGTTTTTTGGGCATCACTGCCCTTGGTGGTTGTGGGAGCTACCCTGCCCTGCTCCTGAGAGCCACTGCTGAATTTGACCCGCCAAGCCCATGGGCCACATTCCCGCACTCAAACACTTACACTACCAGGGCTCAGCCCCGAAGTTAAAGTTTTGATTATTTTGTTTGGATTTAGTCTTTGATTATTCCTCTTTGAAATGGCATGAATGGATGTGATTGATGCATAGTTTGAGCTCAGGGAACAAAATTGCCCCTTTAATTTCTCAGAGCTGCTTAAAAAAAATGGCTTATATAGGTCAAAATGTCTGACAGAAAGCCTGGCTCTGGTTTGATGATTTTAGAGGTATAACCTCAAATTTTGTATGAATGGGATAATTTGGATAAGAATTAAGACACTGATTGACCATGACTGTTTTAAAATTGAGTTTACAATTTGATCCTTCTTTGTTTACACTAATTTCTTCTGCTTATTATTGTTGATATAAAGATTGATAAAAATGATTATTGGGAAGTATGAAAACAGAGAGTTTATAAGCCTTGCCATGAACCATTAAAATTTGAATCTTTAAATGGGTTAGGACACTCCTACAAAGAAGGCTCTGAAAAGATAAACCCTTCTCAGTGCATTGGAGTCCTCAAGATATTTGCATTTAAAGAGCTCTGTCTAGGTGATTGTTGACAGATTGAAGAAAAAAATGAACTCTTTGGATTTTTGAAGTGCGAGCTAGTGGTTTTTGTCAGAAGCTGGAAAAAGTCTGGAACCTTGAAGAAAAGTCTTCTCTAGGACTGGACATTAAAGGGAGCCTGTGGCAGCCTGAAATGCTTGCTAGGTGACTTCCTGGATCCACTTGTTGAGTGGAAGTAGGAGAAAAGCAGCAGCAAGATGGGTTGAGTCTGGCCATTGACATCTGTGGACCTGGTTACAGGAACTACAGAAGATAAGAGCGGGTTGCTTTTTCTGACGTTCATAACCTAGCACAAGGGGGCTAGGCTTGTTAAGAATTTGTGATTGGGCCCCTGATCTAAAGACAAGGCAGCCAAGTGGCACCCTGGTGAGGCTCAGTGAGGCAGCCCACACTGAGCTGACCAGAACCCAACCAGATGAAGAGAAGATCTTTCAGTCTGTGAACTGGTGAATATTGTAACAGACTTTATGAATGACCTGTCATGATTTGACTTTGTTTATGGTTGTGGATTTCACAAAGTTCCAACTAGAATGAAGATTCTTCAAATTTAAAGAATATGATTGTCTCCTCAAAGCACTGGGTTGATACAAGTGGGCAACATGATAATTGGATACGTAAAATGAAGTGGTTGGTTTACAAACTTTCATAGGTGCTGAAATATATCCAGAGGATTACAGAACTAAGATGTAAGTGTTCATATAAGTATAGAATATTTTTGTTTTTTTTTCACTATGCCTAAAGGACACCTTGGCACATATTGAATTATACACATTTTAGTTTTATCCTGCTAGGTACAGATGATTTTACTATTGTCTGTTTGAAAACTATACATGGCTAAAGAGTTGTGTGAAAGTGTCAAATTGACAATAGGTGATGTGGGGTAGTTACATAAACTGTTGTTAACTTGAGACTTAAGAATGAAGGGATGGAGTTTGGCCTGTCAATCAGGTCACAGCTTGATGACCTCATTTGAAGGCATGAAGGAGATAAATAGCTTGTTGGAGGATGGGACACATGCAGATTCTCTGGGAGACATGGAGTCTCCAACAAGACATGGAGTCTAATAAGACACATGAACTTACACTAGTGCCCTGGAAGCTGGGGAAGCCAAGTGGAGACTCCTGCCAGTGCTGAGATGCTTAGAATTCCCCTGGATCCACAAGACTTCCCACCCAATAGTCTGTGATCTTCCTGAATTCAGCATCATTACATATGTTTTGTGAGTCTGTAGAACACTTTATAGGTTGGTATTGGGTATATGGGCTAATACTAGACTTATGGACTTGATCTGGACTGGGCTGGGAAGTTTTCTGAATATTCCATTGCTCTTGTGTATAGAGTTCTTTCTTATACACATATTGGCTTTCATTAATTTGTTTCTTTAGTCTACCAGGACTAACACACTCTTCTTGGGAGATTTCTTCCCATGTCAATTGAAAAGTTCTTCTACACCTGCTCAGAAATTGAATGGAAACAGTGGAAGCCAACATTGGAGAGTTAAAATATGAGCTCTTAGAAATAACATTCAGAGAGAAATTTGAAGAGGTGAACACTGTAAGTGGGAACAGTAATCCAACTCACTGTTTTTTCCTTCATTCTGACTCAGAACAGCCCAGTAGGATCAAGTGGAACTGCACCATGGGGCTTCTAAGGCTGGGAATCTTCCCAGAAGCAGACTGTCTCTCTGTCTCCTGTGGAACAGCTAGTGGGTCGCAAACTGCTGACGTTTCGTAGAGTAGCTGAGCACCTTCACTACTGTGCCACCAAGCCTTCTAATAACAACGATTAAAACAGAAAATAAAACTCCTCCAAGAATTAAGTTTTAAGAATCAGTGCCACCAAAGGCAAGCTATTGTTTGGGTTAATGAAGGGCTTTCTATGGGTTTGACTCACCCGTTGGATACAGGCAGAAGGGGTAAGATTCACCTATGCAGACACACTGATTATGGCAGCCTGCAGGACAATCCTTCTGTGCAAAGCACTGCCATTTCGATGAAAACAGAGTTCGAAAGTCCTACAGCTGTGGCAAAGCATGGTCCTTCTATGCTTTCTGGGAGGTAAGGAGACATTAACCTTGTATCTTGGCCAAATTTCATCTTATTATAGTCTTCTTCCTTAAAATTATCTTTTCTGATCCTAGCAAAAGCAGTTAGATGCTATGTGCTCTTTACTTTCCAGCCCTTACACCAAGGAGTAACTGTTACCTAATAGTATATTAAGGTGGATTAAGTGGTGACACACCCAATCAAGCCATCTCAAACTGTCACCACATGGGGTGCATGAGATTGCTTTCTAAATCATGAAAAGTTGAACATCACCATAACAATTGAATAACCATACACAACAGCCAAAGTGAAATGATGTACACCACAAGAGCCCTAGGGTTTCTTTTCCAGCTTTGACTGAACTCACTCAACATACAGTTATGGAATATATACTACTTCTAATACTAATTTATGCCAAAGCATCCAATTCCGACCATCATAACAAACCATGGATAACATTGTGTTGTCTTGAGCCATACCAGCCTGCCTGTGAGCTGAGAAGCTGAGCAGTGCCAGGCCCGGATAGCATTTGTTTGGGAGGTGCAGTAAACTGCCCAGGGCAACAGAAGGAAGGAAGGAGAATCCAGGGGAGTGTCCAGAGAGGCCCTGATCAAACTAAGACTTCAATTATTCCGGACTTTGAGACTCATTTTTGAGAGCACTGAGTACATTGGATACTGATTATGCATTACCAATTAATTGAGTGGAAATATTAAAACACTATTTCTGGCTCTGGGGAATGGCTTTGTCATTGTTCAAACTTTGTGCATGGCTAAAAGAATGCTTTGAAAAGAAGTAAGGCAGGAATGAAATGCAAGAGCTTTGAAGTTAAAATAGTACCAGGTTCCTAGCTCATACTGAATTAGGTTGCCACATGCCATTGATGCAAAATTCATTATATTCAAATTTGCATTATGGCAGTTTTGGGGGATGAAGGAAAAAAAGAAAACAAATTTAAGTGTTTCAACTTCTGTTCATACGTTTTCTTGTTTTGAAGGGGTGGGCATTAAGAATGTTTCACAAGTGATTGCCTTGAGAACAAAGGAAATATATTTCTAGATTTCATTTTGTCAATTAATAGTCAAAATTTGCCTTTGAGTTCAGCTCTGGAAAGGTAATAATTCATTTGCACCATTAATAGCATAGCTCTTCATACAACATAAAAAACCTAAGATTATTCTGCGCATTTCCTTTAGCCTATAACAAAATATCCTAAAATATTAAAATTTTGCTTGAAGTAGCTTTGACTTATTTCCTTTTCTTTATAATTTCCCACAATTATACATACCATTATAATAAACAATTAGATCTGAAATTCAACAAGACTACCTTCATGCCCTCCACCTCCATTGTGCAAGTATTTTCAGCCTTTGACTTAGCTCAGTCTTCTTGACCACACCTGAATGCTTATTGAAGAGGGAACTATTTGAGTCTTCCTTCTTGGTCAGGTTTCCCCTCTCACACAGGTTCTCGCTGCAAGTGCAGCTTTCCAAGATTGTACAGTTTTTCCTTAGAGGAGTGGCTGGTGAATTCAACCTGCTGACTCTGTTGTTAGCAGCCCAACCTGGAACTCCCCAGGCCACCAGGACTCCTAACGTGACATTTGAGTATATTATAATTTGTATTTAAAATGACAAAACAAATACTAATGAAATATGGTTCCAATATACTGCTTAGGATAATTACCTTAGAAAGCATCATAAAGTCATGAAAAGCTTGCATCAGATATGGAATCAATGCAAAACTACTCTTTCAAGATTGATACAAGTGTGTGCCACTGGTAACTGAGCACCATGAAAAGCATTGTTACCCGTAGCATGGGTTTCCCAAACAGAAAACTGCTCTTAGTAAGACTCTTCACCAAATCAAAGGACAACCTTGTCTTAATAAAAGTGTATGGCATGTGTAGCATTGAAATGATGCAAATTATGGGGGTACTTATTTACAAAATGGTGTTTAATTTAATGCCCACCAACCATGCACAGGAGAAAAATGTGACAGCTCAGAAACCCAAAGGGCCTTCCACTCTGCTCAGCAAAGTCACCGTGAGTCAGAATGCTCTCAGGGATGATGGAATTTTATATACTTATTTGCTGGAGGGGTGGGGAGAGGGAAAATGCAGGAGCTCTGCTTTTCAAAAATTAAGAAAAACTTCTGAAATTTATGTTCACATATTGTGTTCAAAGAATATTTTCTATTTTAATATCCTCTCAGAAGAGCTATTAAAGTAGAAAAATCCTTACCTGTTTAGAATTAACTTTCCAGAGCCCTTATTAATCATACTTATTCTTTTAATATTCTTCTTTTAAAAGGAGAAGTCAAAGAAGACAAATTGTAATAAAAGAACTCGTTAACCAGTGACATCCCTGGGGTTTATCTTAGTGAGTATGTTTGGCCAAATCTTTGTTTCCATTCAATATTTTTATACAAGGATAAATGTTTAGTTTAATAATGTTGATCTACTTTGTGCCAGGAATTTTTAACACTTTAAGGCCAGGGTATATGGTGAGGTTTTGAGAGCATAAAAATTGTATGCACAATTTTTTTCTATATTGATATGAAGATTTCTCTCCATGAATTCATCAGTAATTCCTGAGAAGATTATTCAAAGCTCCTATATTTTCAAATAGTTCATGTTGTGATTTTTTTAAAGCTAAATTATTCGTCTACGGGAAGAATGAACTGCAGTATTCTTTTTCTTTAAAATAATTTTATTGGGGGTTCTTACAGCTCTTATCATCCATACATCCATATATCATGTCAGGCATACTTGTACATAAATTGCCATAATCATTTTCAAAACATTTTCTTTCTACTTGAGCCTTTGGTATCAATTAATTTTCCCCTCTCCCACTCTCCCTCCCTCATGAATCCTTGATAATTTATAAATTATTATTTTTTCATGAATTACACTGATCAATTCCTCAATGCCTCCCTCTCTGTTTCTGTCATTCTGGAAAGTGTATATATATACACATATACATATACACACATACATATACACATACACTTATATACATATATATATATCAGTCACCTAATCTGGTGACAATTTGAGAAGAGTGTAGGAGTGCAGTCTAACCTGTCAATCTGGAGACATCTGTGTGGGCATGGCCTTCTCCTCTGAGAATTCGGAGAAATGTGGAAATTCTTTCTTGGAAGCAGGAGACACTCTCTCACTCCCTTGGAGTCACTCAACTGATAAGGTTGCCTTCCTAGGAGTCATCATGGAGGAGAAGCCACAAGGACCCTCCGTGATGGAGTTCTGGAAACTGGAATAGCCACATGGAAACCCCTGTCAGAGCTGAGATGCTTATGCCACCTCTAGATCCAAAGACTTTCTACCCACTGACCTGGAATCATCCTGCATTCAGCATCATTGCATGTGTTTCATGAGTTTGAAGAGGACTTTATAGATTGCTATCAGATATGTGAGCTAATATCGGGTTTATAGACTTGATCTGGACTAGGCTGGGATGTTTTCTCAATGTTCAATTCTTCTTGAATGTAAACCTCTTCTTTATATACATATAAGTGTTTATGAATCTGGTTCTCTGGTTTACCTGGAGTATCCCAACATAGATCATTGTGATCAGCGCCCTCGCCCCAACCCCCTTTTTCCCCCAGTCTTTCCCTTACCCTCCTTGTATCACTCTTCTCATTATTGTCCTGAGGACTTTATCTGTCCTGTATTCCCTGTGTTTCTAACTCTGATCTGTACCAGAGTACAAGTTCTGTTTTATCTGGATTTGTACAGTAGAAGTGGGGGATCACAATAGTGGGGGGGCAGTAAAGAACTAGAGGAAAATAGTATGTTTCATTGGGAAAATTCTACTTTGTATAATAAGATGCTAAATATGAGTCAGGATAGGTTCAATTGCAAAAAATTCCTTCTTTTCTTTTTATTTAATTGCTAGAAATCTCTCTCTACATATACATACACATATGTATATATATATGGAGAAATTATCTCTTGTTCAAAAGTAATAGGTAGGAAAAGTGATGGATGATTAGCTCTTCTGCATAAAAGCATTCAAAGAATTCAAGAATCAGGCTGAGCAAGTTTTGCCATCATCTCCACATGGCTTCCAGTGATCCTACAAGACATATCCATTTTAGATAGCAGGGAGAGCATGGCATGGAATTTTGGGGCATGAGAGGGGTTTTACTGAAAATGGTATAAACCAGAGTTTCCTATATTCCTTGGGTCATAACCCTGCATTAGCTATCCACCATCTGAGACTCTTATGTAAGAAAGAATCTATCTCGCTTAAGGCACTATTTCAGTCTCTGTGAAATTATCTAATAACAAGCTAGCATAACATCTAAAACATTTAGAACAATATCTGGTACCTAGTCAATGCTCAACAAATACCTATCAATATCTCAAAAAGATTATATATCCAGATTAGTTTCCTAAGGAAGTTTTGATGAAGGCCAACTATAATGACAAGAAATAACACATCTTGGAATAAAAACAAGGCTTTGGGGAGAATAAGGTCACATAATTATGAGATATTCTGCTTTAAAGGTAAGTTAGTTCTTTTCCTGAAGGTTGTTTTAGTTGTTGATTTGCTGATGGTAATGAATATTCTCATGGAAAGAGATTGTCCATGGAATGTAAAATCCATGAGATCACAAAATCTTTTTTTCAAGTAGGATATTTTGGAGATTAAGTCCTATGTACTGTGATAGCTTTGTAATCATTTATCAGTTTAAGGATTGAGTGTAGGGGTGGAGTCTAGTCTGTCAGTCATATTATAGTCAATGTGGCCTCTTTATAGGCATGGCCTTCTCCTGAAGATTTGGGGAACTCCTGGATTTCCTCCTTGGAGGCGGGAGACATTCTGACTCTCTTTTGGCTCAGCCCCTTGGAGACTCTCTACTGACAAGGCTCCCTTCCAAAGCCACATGAAGCTAGCTGAGGCCGTCACAGTGTCAGAGCTGAAGGAACGAGGTGGAGACCCCAGCCAGGGCTGAGATGCTTGTAACACCACTGGAACCACAGGACTTCCCACCCATTGGCCTGTGATCTTCCTACATTCAGTGTCATTGTATGTGTTTCCTGAGGCTGAAGAGGATGTTATAGATTGGTTTGGGACATATAGGCTAATATCTGACTTATGGACTTGATTTGAACTGGGCTGGGATGTTTTCTGAATATTCAATGGCTCTTGTATGAAACGCTCCTTCTTATACACATATAAGTCTCCCTGGATTTGTTTCTCTAGTCTACTCAAACTAACACAGACTCACTTTGGGGAAACATTGTACTAGGAAATGAGTCTAAAAACTTCTTACATAACCAGCAAAAGAGTATTCTGAAGGATCATCTTCAACTCACACTGTGACTCTTGCAGTCACAAAAGAATATTAATTCATGTTTATTAAAATTAAAATCAGCACTCCTATATTCCCCAGACTACCTTCAAAACAAATACTCATAATCACTAAAAGTTACAAAGTGGAGTTACTCATGAATTTCAACATCAAGTAACTTGTGTTTCCGGTAAACCATCAAATGTAGACTAGTAATGGCGAAAGAGAAAGCTAAGCCTAGAGTGGGCACAAGGCCATGAATTCTCCGAATTTGGTGAAATAGCAATTCTTTTGGCTTGACAGGGTTTTCTTTCCAAACCATCTCAAGCAGATGGATTAAGCAGTACATGCTTGAGTTTTATCTTAATGCCTGGGAAATTAAGCTACAGCAAAAATTGCAAAAGGAAAATTAATTATGGAGGCAATTCATGGTGACCCAGACTGTCATATTAACATGAAGGTTTTGTTCATGATAGTCACATATTGCTAGGGATGTGCCTTAGAAATGCTCTGAAAGGTGCAGTTGAATAGTTTCACAGGAAATCTATAAAGTGTTTGGCTAGCAGGGTCTCTTTGAGAGTAAAAGAGCAAAACACTTAAAAATATATAACAAGTTATAAAATATGATTCTATTGGTACTGATAAAGCAGACAGAAAATTCAGGTAGACTAGCCTGCCCTAGCTCTGTTTCTCTCCATTTGAGGAGCAAAAGCAGGAATTCTCAAGTGATATCCCTACTCTCACCCATTTTAAGAGGGAGCTTGTGTTTTAATGAACCAGCTGTTAAAAAGAAAACACAAGAATTCTCTCTGACAGCCACTGAGTAGAGAAATAGCAACAGTTGGACAAAGGTGAGCCAATCAAACCACTTAACTCATGCTTAATGTAATTCTGTATAGTTCACACACCTGGCTAGGGATAAACATTTACTTTTTGCTGCATTACATTTAATCAGCTCATCGGGTGGTGGAGAGCCCCATCCAGAAGGGTGGTTCTCTCTGACCTTGCAGTTCTCCTCATTAGAGAAACATTGTTTCCTGCTGTGTGCCCTTCCTTCTTCTCCAGGAACCCCATCTACATAGCACTCTTAATTTAGCAATCCCATCCAACCCAGCCAGAATCCTAGCCCATACCTTGGAAATTTGTACTCCTTAGGGGTGGGTGTGTCAAACTGTGAGCTTTAGAAAACTTCCTGGAATTTTCCCAGGTGTTGAACCAAGAAAGGCAGCTTTAAGGCAGATCCAAACTCTAGCTCACTGTGGCCAAGGTAATTTTAACACAGTTATCCTACAAGGCAGAAGAGAAATGCTTCATGATTTTATGAGGATTCATCTTTTATCCCCACTGAGCAGCTGGTGGATTTGAACTGCTGACCTGTGGTTAGCAGCCCAATACATAACCCATCATGCTGAAAGGAAACTAAGACAGAAGAGAGAGGAATAGAAACAAAGTGTGAGGCCTTCTCACCTCTAATTAAAGAGTATACAAGTAGAGAAATACCTCCACTTACTTGGAGATGTGGTAAGTTACTAGTCTGTTTAAAATGTTTTAGTATAACAGATTAGGTAATAGCATCACTCTGAAATAAAAATGAATGTCTAAATTAAACATTTCACAAAATGTATCTATAATTAAATTCAATGTAATAAAAAGCAACCAAACTAGAATTAACAGTCTCAAATAACATAAAAAGTAGATACATGATAGCCCTGGAACTTGAAAACATCTTCAGCAATTTGCTCACTATGAAGTATGTGTTGCAGAAAAGTTGCCTTCTTCAACCCATCAGAGATGCTGGTTAGTGGGAAAATCAGAAAGGTGGTCTGACAGATACGGCAGTCACACTGCCTTCTTAGAATCTTGGTTCCAATGCTAATTGATTGTGGGAAGGGTTTTTCTGCACCACAGTCTTAGTATTAGTTTATATGTGGCTAATCTGGTTATTTTGAGGTTTAGGTAGATAGATGGAGATTGTACTTCACTGAGCAGTAACTAATGACAACCCTAAAAGCCTTCAGAATAATGTTTGGCACACATGAGTACTACATAGGAGTTAGCTCTTTCTGCTCATTTTCTGTCTCCTAGTCTTGGCAAATATTAGTGTAGTCACAGACAAAGGCCTTTTTCTGATCACTTTAGACACTTACTAAGCAAGCACCTAGATGAGTATTCCTACCCACCGAGCTATCACAAGTCAGCCTAAGAATGTCTGTGAGAGCTCTCTACAACCCCAAGGTGCATTCTGGGCAAACCCGAGAGACCACAGCTGACGGCCATTAAGTCCATGCTGACTTATTATAGTTACCCTATAGGACAGACCAGAACAGCACCTGTGAGTTCCCTACACTGAAACCCTTCTAATAGAGTAGAAATCCCAATCTTTCTCCCGAGGAGTGGTTGGTAATTTTGAGCTACTGGCCTTGTGGATTGCAAGCCCAACTCATAAGCACTATGCTACCAGGGCTCCCCACTAGAGAGGAGGAAGCTGAGAAGGCATACAATCAATAGGTGCTTGCTATGCGTCAGATGAGGTCTGG
Source organism: Nesogale talazaci (assembly GCA_004026705.1). Lineage (NCBI taxonomy): Eukaryota > Metazoa > Chordata > Mammalia > Afrosoricida > Tenrecidae > Nesogale > Nesogale talazaci. Next base: position 18,896 of record PVJH01006658.1, read on the forward strand.
ATGGTTTAAAAGGGGAACAGTTGCCTGTTGAAGTTCACCCACAGGTGCCTTGGAATAAAGTCCTTGTAACTACTTAGAATAAATCAGTCTTGGAAAACTACGCCAGTCTTACATTGATACATACCACCACGAGTCAAGATCAACTCAAGGGCCATTGGTAAATTCTTCAAATCTCTTGAGCTTTAAACTTGATTGTATTGGAGAAGGTATATTTTGACTTGCGTTTTCTTGATTAAGTACATAGAGAAGAACTAAACAAGGGACTGAACAGTCATTTGCTAATCCATTTCCAATCACCATCAACACATGGCGAACAACATGGATTTATAGCTGGAGCATCTATAAGAAAATAAACTCACATGTGATTTTTCAATTCTCCTATCAGCAGGTGTTGCAGAGTTGATAATATTTGTCACTTACCAATTTCATGGGGTCTGTGAGCAATTCTATCTGTGAGCTCTCTGATAGCTGCCAGAGGGCCCAAGTTGAACCCTTATATGCTGCCTGAGTATCTGCATTAGCCCACAACTTTCTCCCCATCCCCACTCGCCTGGTGAGACTTGCCCATTTAAAAGTATTCAGCTAAAGGAGAAAGATGTTGCAGGAACAGATTGTGATGACTCATAGAAAAAAAAAGTGTTATTTTAAAACTGTTTCTGTTCTTTGAATCTGGCTGGCTTCTCTTTCAGCCAAGGTTGGTGACTCAGGCTGGGTCTGCCTATGTGTAATCAAACAAATGTAAGTAAGCACTTTGGCCATTTCAGTACATCCTGATTCAACTAAGCGGAACCATCCTAATAAGCTAAAGTGAATTGGAGCTGTAAACTCTTTGGGTCCTGTCTGACTGGATTATGTCTAGATGACATGGTCTTGGATGGCAACCTTAGTCCCTACAATTTTTTAAGCCCTTGTTACACGATAGAAATCATAGACTAGGAGTATTCGAATGTTCAGTTTTCTTTCAATCCAAGCTGCAAGAATTTAAAATATTTTTATTGTCAACTGGTAAATGCCACTTACACACAGAAAACCCAAAAGCAGCATGAAGCAGTAAAAGCCAAAAACAAACCTGCCATTTGCCTTCAAATAGATTCCAATTCATGTGATCCCCATTTGTGTAAGAATAGAATCACATGGCACTGGGTTTGGGGGGGTGGAGGGGGGGGCTTTTTTTTTTTCCCAGAAACAGATCACCAGGCTTTATTTCCTAGGTACTCCTTCATGGATCCAAATGGCTAAGTGCTTGAATGTTAACTGTGTTTTACTACCAGTTATGAAACAGATTAGCCTTAATACATTCAACACAGTGTAATATTTTCTCTTCTTTCATGGAAAATTTCTTATTTTCATGTTCAAAATGGTGGTTGTGGTAGTTATATAATTATCAATTTGAGGACCGTGGCAGTCATGTGCTTATGTTAATTTCATGATTGAGATGGAGTCCCTGTTAATCTAGAGATAGCCATTGAGTAGCCAATGAGGCCTCTGTGTGGGCATGTTTTTTTCTGGAGACTTCTGGGAAATCTCGTGATATTTCCCTTGTAAAGATGAGAAGCTATCTTCCTGGTTGTTGGGAGTTAGTCTCAGAGATGATGAATCACGGGCATGATAAGATGGCAGCATCTGAGAAGCCGGAGAATTCCATCAGGTTGGCCCTGATGGAGCCAGACCTGTAAAGCTGGAGAGGCCATGTGGAGACCCCTGCCAGCGATGAGTTGCTTCTGCCACCACTGGACGCTGTTGATGAACGCTGAGCCCTGGATGTGAGGAGCCATGGGGAGACCCCTGCCAGCACCAGGATTCTGCAACCACTGACCTGTGACTTCATGAGTCAGAAGGAGACATTATAGGCTGGTATTGGGTATATAGGCTAATATCGGATTTATGACTTTGACCTGGACTGGATTGGGATGCTTTCTCAGTGTTCCATTCCTTTTGTATATAAACCCTTTCCTTATATCCATCTGCATGTTTATGAAATTTGTTCCTCTAGTCTACCCGGACTAACACAAGGACTAAGATTATAAAGGTGGGATCTAGCTTGTCAATCAGACCACGAGGTCTCTGTGTGGGCATGGTCTTCTCCTGGGAATTCTGGGAAAAGGGGTATTTCCTCCTTAGAGGTGGGAGATACTCTGCTCACACCCGGAGAGACATAGAAAGCTAACAAGACACACGGACCCAGTCTGATGCTGGAGAAAACATGCAGAGACCACTGCCAGCGCTGAGATGTTTCCATTGCCACTGGATCCGAAGACTTTCTACCCAATAGCCTATTATCTACATGCAATGTCATTGCATATATTTCATGAGTCTGAAAAGGACTTTGTAGATTGCTGATAGACATATGGGCTAATGTTGGACTTACGGACTTGAAATGGACTGTTCTGGGATGTTTTCTCAATGTAAAATTAATAGAGAATACTCTCTTTTATACCCATATAAGTTTCTATGGATTTGTTTCTGTAGTCTACCCAGACAAACACAGTGGTTTTAACCTTTAAATGGTTTCAAAATTCTATCTAAAATATCTATTGTTATACAATTGAATCAACCCAACAAGCTTATGTGACAGAGCTTAATTTCTCATTTTCAAGGCTATTCTTACTAAAGCTATGTGAATCCAGGTAGACTAGAAAAGCAAATTCATAGAGACACTCATATGTGTTAGAAAGAGCTTTATATACAAGAATAATTGAATATTGAAAAAACGTCTCAGTTCAGTCCAGATCAAATCCACAAGTTCAATACTACCCATACTTCTGATACCAATCTATGAAGTCCTCTTCAGTGTCATGAAACACATGCAATGATGCTGAATGCAGGAAGATCACAGGCAAGTGGGTGGGAGGTCTCATGGATTCAGTGGCAATTTAAGCATCTCAGTGTGGTAGGGGTCTCTGAATGTTTCCTATAGCTTCAAGCCTCTGACTGCCATCATCCTGTCTCCATGTGGCTTGTCAAAAAGAAAGTCTTATAGAGACTGAGCCTATAGAGGGCAGAGAGAGACTTCAACCTCCAAGGAGGAAATCCAGGAGGTCCCAGAATCCTCAGAAGGCCATGCTCACACAGAGGCCTCATTGACTATATCCTGATTGACAGGCTAGATTCCATCCCACCCTCATAATCCTCCAATTCACAATAGATTATGTAACTACCACAAAAGCAGACAGCTAGTTTTCTCCTATGGAGAAGTTGGTGGGTTCTAAAGATCAAACTTCTGATTAGGAGCTGGGTACTTTAACCCTCGTGACTCCAGGACTCCTTTCATGACGTACTAAATGGGTTGCAACCTTCAGTTGAAAATTGGCACCTTAGGCATTCAAGGTTGACATTTGTACCATAATCCAAGAAAAACAGATCAATGTGGATACTTAATAGGGAGAATTATTTTGGAGTCCCTAGGAATCCTGGTGATGTAGTAGTTACTCATTGGGTTGTGATTGGAAAGGTCCGAAGTTCAAAACCACCTGTTATTCCTCAGGATTGAGCTTTCTACCCTAGTAAAGAGAGTTTGGTTTTTGGTTTGGGTGACAAAAGTGCTGGACACTCAACTGCTAGCTAAAAGATTGGTGGTTTGAACCTACTCCAAGACCTCATGAAAGGCAGGCCTAGTTACCTGCTTCCAAAAGTCAGAGTTTTGAAAATCCTACAGAACACAGTTCTACTCTGCACACCTTGCCCATTATGAATTGGAACCTATTCCATCTGAGCGAAAAACAGAAACAGTTAAAAATGGACTACCCACTCACTGCCATAGAGCTGATTCCCTCTACAGAGTTCCCAATGCTTTGCAAATCCCTACAGGAGCATATAGCCCTATCTCTCTTTTGGAGAGCAGCTGGCTGTTTGGTGTTAGCCTGACAATACCACCAGGGCTGAGATGCCAAAGAAGGAATAAAGTCAAAGGCTGGCACAGCCAAGGAGATGGTTGGTATAACATAGAAACCTGACCTACAGGGATCTGAAATAAGGGACATTGTCTAACTGCAGTGGGCACCTGAAAGATGGACCAGAGGTGGAGGGTTGTCTTGAAGAAGCTGAAATCATAAAAGAAGCATAAAAGTCACATAGGTTTGACTCCAGTGGTCATTTACTTCCCTTTCCAGACGATCCACTTAGAGATGTCTCATACCTTGATATTTCCTTCTTTCCCACCTTCCAGTTTCCTACCATTACCTCCTTTCAGTCACATCTTCCTCTCAAGGAATAGGACATAGATTTCAGAAATCAGGTCTCTGAGATGGGTGGAAATAGGGGAGCCTAGCTGAAGGAAAGTAAGAAAACAACCCGCACCATAGGTTATGCATTGGGCTGCTAACCTCAGCGGCAGCAGTTGCTGAGGCCTGTAGCTCTCCAGGGGTGAAAGATGAGGTTTCCCACCCCTGGACAGTCTCAGAAATACACGGGCGCTCAGAATTGACTCAAGGACAGAGTGGTTTCTGATTTTCCCCATCATTTTGCTCTGGGCCATAAACTATGTAGCCTTTCTTTTGCACAGCATTGTGATTGCAATTGTACAAACAAAAACACAAGGGCTGAGAGTTCAAGCGAGCTTCATAAAAGCGAATAAAGGGGATTTTGGAATCAGCCCAAAGTTTTTGACTCCAAAGTCTAAGCTCTTCCCCATCAGCTCACATTTCACTGATAATCCAAAGAAAGCATACTGTGGATAAATCTCTTTGGGGCATTAGAATAATGGCCTCATGGTCTCAGGAATAAGCAAATGTATTGTTCCCACTGTTCCTCTTCTTCAATCCCTGGGTTGTTCACATAGTTAAAGTGATTGGCAGCTAACCAGCAGGTTGTATGCTCCAGAGGTGCCTTAGAAAAAAGACCTAATGTTCTCCTTCTAAAACAACAACAATATAGCCCACCCATTCAAAGGCACCTTTCCAGTTTGGCGTGCCTGGGGTCACAATCAACTCCAAAGCAACTGATTTTGTTTTTCTGTTAAATTATTTTTTTGCCACTCTAGCCTGCATAAATTCAGAAATTGGAGACTTGCATACATCAGATAATGTGTGAAGATGGTTTCTCCTGTTTCTCCTGCAGAAGAAGCAGAGCAATCCACAAAAGAGAAAAGTAATACTCATTTTCTCTTCAGAGTATTCCTTGGGAAATAGATGTCAGGAAGGAAATAAATAAGAAAAAGCTATGTGGACTTGATTGTGATGGTCAGTTCCCTTATGAAACTACACACTGACCCATCAATTGAAGCCTCTGATGCTGACGACTCTAATCCGCTCCCTTGATTTGCCCCTGAATTTTAGAGAGTGATTTTCCTTTAACGAGATTTTCATAGCCTTCCTTTCTGGTATAATTCTAGTTTTACTCACAGTTAAATCAGGAATAAAATCAAATCGTTTGGCTGGCTTCACTGAAGACGGAGTATTTATTAAATAAAGGGAAGGCCTACTACAATCTACAAATTCTTTGTCCCTATATTTCAGCGATCTTTCCGTGTTACTTTAGCTACCTCAAACCCTCCTTGTTTTCTCGTTTCTTACAGTATTTGAAGCAGCAGTTTAATGCTTGCAAATAAATATGAAAACTTTGATATTATTAGATACAACTGGTTTTAATACAATATCTCATTATTTTTCAATAGCATGTCTCCAAATTAGATGATGCTAGCTAACCATCATTATCCTGTTTCTTTTCTCAATACATCTAAACAGAAGTCCTTTACAATCTGAGTACAAAAGAAAGAGTAGAGACCAACCTTTGAGATAAATTCTGCACTACTTCTAAATAGGAGTCATCTGCAAATATACTGAAACAGGCTGAGAATGGCATTTTAATGAGTGAAAATGTAAACGTAATCTCATACCCATATTTGGTATTTTTTTAGTTACTCGCGTGTACATTGTCATAAGAGTAAAGTGACCAGATTTTAAGTGGGACACCATTGACTGGGGCAGGGGGCGGGGGTTCTTGATTAAAAATTTGGTCTCTATGGAGCAACAAAAATTTTCATAGAATGCAAAAATGGTATTGTAATATATTTATTTTAATTTTAAAATGCCAGAAGACATTGTTAAATTTTTAAAAAGCAGGATGTCTAGTCACCTTACCCATAGAGGCAAGAATGGTCAGAATTCATCTTAAGTATTTCAAACATGTCAGGAGAGACTAGCCCCTGGAGAAGGACATCGTGCTTGGTAAAGTAGAGAGGCAGCGAGAAGAAGACCCTCAAGGAGTTAGATTGATGTTGTGTTGTAACAAATGGGCTCACATATAGGAAAATCATGAGAATCCTGCAGGAATGGGCAAGGTTTTGTTCTCTTGTGCAAAGGATTGCTATGAATCAGAACCAACTCAGTGGTACCAACCAACACCACCAACAACAAGAACAGGATTTGTTTTGCAAGCAGAATGCCAGACCATTTTTCCCAGCTTCCCATGGATGGGTTCCCATTAACAATCTCTTGCTTGTCTGGTGCTCACCTACTTATGCTGCAAATTCTTTGGCTGGCAGTGACTCCTTTACTATGAACCAGGCAGACAAAATACTGAGATCCAGAGATGAATACGGCACAGTCACCACCTTAAAAGATAGTGTTAGAAAATAATAGATAATCAATTGGCACAGATTGTGATTGTGTGCCATGCGTGTGAATACTTTTGGGAAGGATTGAGCTTGAAGCCTCATGGAAAAACACAATGAAAACTCTAAAGAGAGATACCTTCGAGCGGTGACAATGACTAGAATGCCAAGAGTAACATCATCATCACTCCAGGCCATTAGATTAGTGGGTCAAAAAAAATAACTTGGGGGCTGAGCCCTGCTGGCGTAAGTGGTTGAGTGCTGGACTGCGGCCTGCTGGCTTGGCGATTCAAATCCAGTGGCAGCTCTCAGGAACAGTGCTGGGTAGCTCCCACGACCACCAGAGGTCAGTGATGCCCAAAACCAAACAACAACAAAAAAACTCAACACTCATATAAGAAAATGGGTTCTGAAATTATTTGTCTTCTTCTATAGGTTATGCTGGATTGAAAATTTCTGACTCCACTATCATATGAGTTGATCTTGACTGATCGCATCTTCAATAGTGATGTTCAGGACTGCCTTGTCACTAGTGTGATGAGTTGATTTGCTCTGACAGTTCTTCATTTCAACAGGTTTGGGGTTGTATTTTATTTAAGAATCACCTTGAATTGATAATCAAAATCTTCAGACAGGGGTGTTACTGAAGGTTTGTTTGCTCAATCAAATTTCGGAAACTCTGCACTATTTTACCCTGTGCAAGTCTGTGAGACAGATTTCTTACTCTTCATAGTGAGTGTGGGCACTGTGGGGAGAAGGGAAAGCACACTGTGAACACAGTGATTTGGAATCACCTGTCTTTGGTTTAGTTCCCAGATGAGTCAAGTGAAAAGAATTTGTCAGGTACACCATTTAGCTTTATATCAGTCACATAACCTGAGGAAACCCTGTTTGATCACATTGTCATATGACTTCAGACAGGAGAGATCTTTAAAAAGAGAGCATGCCCTTCTGCAAGGTCATCATTAGAAAAAGGAGGGGAGATTCTCACCAGATATCTGCCCACACACAAAAGAGCAGAGATCTCTTTTAGAAAACATTTCCTTTAAAAGATGAATCAAAGGAAATTAACTGGTGATTTCAATCACTCATTGTGTTAATTCTCCCCACCCCCATCCTCTTACATATTCCTCAATTATCACCTTTGCACAAAGCTGCTAGAAGTTATGAAAATTTCCAAACACTTTGAAGGGAAGGATCCCTGGACTTGGGGCCTCAGGACCATACTCGCAGGGGCACCAAGGCAATTTGTGTGGAATAGTTCATAGAAACAATGTTGTATATTCTACTTTGTGGAGTGGATGCTTTTGATCCATCTAAGTGCAAGTATTGGTCTGTTCCTATCTGGAAAAAAAAGGATGATGAAAATTAAAAGACATTGAAGCAGTCCAATAGATTAATGGAGCCTACAACCATTAGTTTTCACAACTTTGAGACCGGAAGAACTAGAGTGTGTCAGGGCTACTATTACAACAACTACAACAAAAAGGATCACATTAGAAGGTCCTCGAGAGCATGGGAGAAAGATGTGGAATAGAACTCAAAATCCAAAAAGATACCAGGTGTACTGGACTGAGGGAACCCTCCCAAAAATGACCCTTAATCATTCTTCAGGGTGACACTCTTTTCCTATATTAGAGTAATCAATGGTTCAAGATGAAAGGGATGACCTTGATGCTGGGACAGGGAGATAAGAAAGAAGGAAGCCTGGACACAGGGAGAGAGATTGAAATGGATGAGCTGAAATAAAATGGGTACAAATCACTAAATGTAAAACTGGTGATCTTCTCTGTAAACCTTTGCTGAAATCGCCAAGGCAAGTTTTAAAGCTAGAGTACAACAACATAATTCTGATTCCCAAGCTGTCCTTGTTTTAGTTCCTCCCGCCTTTCCTTTGCCCTCCTTGCAGACCCTTTTCCTAGCCTCTGTTAACCTGGGTCCATTAAATCCCGCAAAGCCTTTCCCTTAGATTGAAAGACCCTCAAGTTCTCTTTCAACTTCTTTCTCTTTTAAGATTCTAAGGATCTTCCTTGGGGTCCCTCCCCCATTTTTATATCTTCTTAGACAAATAGGCTCTTCAGAATTTCCAGCAAGTTTCAGAAAAATATAACAATGAAAATGCTTTTATTATTTATACAGCAACTGTGGGTTAGGCATTACGAGCCACACAGTCAGCAATTCAAACCCACCACCAGTTACTGAGAGGGAAAAACAGGAGACTGTCTGCTCTCATGAAGACTGGCCATTGCAGAAACCCTATGTAGTGTCACCATGATTCAGAACCAAGTGTAGTACGATGCACTTGGGGGCTTTCTTATGTTCCAAATATTGTCAAATACTAGTTCTTTCATCACGGATAGTCTCCTTGTACAGCAGAAGAGGCCTACATGTACAAGAGTTGAATAATTTGCCCTAAAATTCCATAACTTGAGAATTAAAGAAAAGGTTTGGTTATGATTGTATCTGAAGCAGATCAAAACTTTTAATCAATCCTATTGTTGATATTGTGACCAATAAATTTAAGGCGAGATAAATATACGTGCTATTTTTTTAGGGCTTACATAATCTGATGATCATTTTGGAATTGTTTTGTTTCAAATTCACAATTTTATCTATTTTTCAATAATTTTAAATCCTTTAGGAATACAGCATCACACGGGTCCTTAGCAGTGTAATGGCCTTAGCAGACAGGTGGCTACCAAATTTGGCCTAAACCATGCCACTGTTTTCAGGGGCATGAGTGACCTTTCCCCAGATGACTCTGACATTGTTATGTATGCCACTGGGAAATACTGTGCTTTTCTTTACCAGGTACACATAAGCACATCTCTTGCCTAACCAGAACTCAGTTTCCTCTTCAGTGGAAATACTTTCCATTTGAAGAAGTCATTTTGGTTCCAGAGGACCGGGGTCTACCCAACACACATGACCAGGGACCAGAGCCTTCTGGACACCTTTGCCATTTAGAAACCCCTTCCCCAGGAGGTCTTCTGGGGCTCCTAGGTGACAGGAAAAGTGGTCTGCTGGTTCTTATCTTTAAATGTCACATTACGATAACAACATTTACAAGTGAAATTGTTCTCCTTACTCATTTATATAGTTTCCCCTTAAATTTCTAGGTATTCATGGCAAAGGTGTGGAGGATCTAACTAAAGAAGATGCAAGGACACTGGCTTTGGCCCTCTTGATGTAATGCCTCCCTTGTGTTTAGCTTGATGGTGAATCTAACTGTAAGCCAACTGGAGAACTTAGAATGTACAGTCTAGTTGGAATTCAGTAATCAGTAGAAACAGTACAGAATTAAGAAGAGATAGAAACTGGACTCTCATCTCACTTTTACCATCTATCAGCTGAGTTACTCTCTGCTGGACGCTTGATTAGTAATAGGGAAGACAAGATTACTGAATTCATTCGCTGAAGGAGTCAGTTCTAATTTATGGTGACCCTACATAGGTCTACGCTGCCCTGCATTCTATAGGGGTTTCAGTGGCTGTGGGCCTTCAGAATATGATTACCTGCCCTCTTTTCCAACGTGAAGTTGATGGACCAGCCCTTTCCTTCATAGATAAACAATTATTGGTGCCAAATATTGGACTAGAAGACCTCAAAGGTTTCTTCTTATTCTCATGGTGTGTGTTTTATTGATTTTTGACCATGCTCCCAAATTGACCTGTTCAGGAAGCTGAACTCTGCTTATGCTTAGGACTAATCTTGACCCAGTGTCCCTCTGTACTGTATGTTTTGAATTCTGGAGGTAAATAAATGTATATAGACAGACTGATGATTGGAGTTCTACTAACTGCTAACTCCATTTGGCTCTAACCTTCCTAAGGCAATTAGGGAAATAATCAACACTGGTATTTTTAGTGCAATTGCCTGACACTAATATGGATCTCACCCCGATTCATGGATGAATTAATTACACCAAAGATGTTGCAGTACCAAATAAACTTTAAGTAACAAGTATTTAAGAAATGATTTTGCCTTTAACATCTTTTGCCATTGTATTTTATTTTTGTTGCTATAGCTAATTATTCTGAGTATTGACTTAAAACATTTTTTAATAACCTACAGTTCTGTGAGTTTAAAATTGGATCTCACAGATCTATAATGAAAATGTCAGCAGGGCTGAATTCTTTGTGAGGGCTCAAAGGGAGAATCCATTTAGTGGTCTTCAACTTCTAAAGGTTGTACACATTCCTTGGCTTGTGGTTCCTTTCTTCCACCTTCAAAGCAGCATAAACAGGATGAGTCATCCTTAGTGTGGCAGTTACAAAGTCTCCTGTCAACTTGAGCAAAGGGGTGGAGTGTAGCCTGTCAATCAGATCATACTCTATGATGAATCTGTGTGGGTCTGGCCTTCTCCTTAGGATTCTGAGAACTACTGTCTTACACCCTGGAAGCAGGATACACTATCTCTCTACCTTCCCTTTCCTGCTACTGAGACATCAGCGAGCTGAAGGAGACATGGGGGAGGCTGGGCAAGTATAGAGATGCTTCCACAGTCACTGGATTCACAAGATCTTCTTCTACCCCCTGGCCTGCAATCGTCCTCAGTTTGGCATGATTACAGGTTTTGCATGAGTCTGAAGAGGAATTTATGGACTGTTACAGGACATATGGACTAAGACTGGACTTAGGACTTGAAATGGACTGGGTGGGAATATTTTCTTAATATACAATTACTATACAAAATTCTTACTATACAATTAATATACAAAAACTCTCTTTTATATACACATGTGTGTCTCTGGATTTCTTTCTCTAGCTAACCTAGACCATGGTCAGCAAACAGTGTCTCACGAGCCATATGTGGCTCTTTCAATGAGAATGTGCAGCTCTGAAGTCACACTGAAAACATCTGAAGGTGATTATTTCAGATGATGGTGATTTCATTTGTTTGGGGAAAAAAAAACATATTTAAGGCTCTTGAGTGATTTTAAAGTTGTTGGAAGGGACAGGAGTGGTTCTTCGGTCTCAAGAGTTTGCTGGCCCCTGACCTAGACTAAAACATTTACATCTCATCACTTCACTTTTTTTCTCCCTTCTTTTGCTTTTAAGGACTTTGAGATCACATTGGATCTACTGGATAATGTTGGGTAATATCTCTATTTTAAGACTAGCCGATTATGCAACTTAATTCCATTTGCTATGTACATTTCCCTTGTTTTGTAAGGAGATGTAGTCATAGGCTCTGTGGACTGGGCTATGGTCGGCTTTGATGTGAATGCTGCTCTGCTCCAACACGATCCTTTTAATGTGCGTGTCTAGCATTTTATAGGAACACAAACTCTTCATGACTCCATAGTAGGAATGAAAGCCTCTTTGAGATGTGACATCAATCTCTATCAAGGATCTCTATAATCCACAGTAAAAGTAGACATTAACCTAGGGATAAATGATCATTCCTGTGATAGATAATTAAGCTGACTTCATCAATAAGGTACATAAAAAATGAGGAGTTGTACATATTGCAAAATAGCTTTCATATCTTTGTAGGCAAGAGAAACTTCCACACAGTAGGACTGTTGAGTATCATCCTGGGACCACCTCTGAAATTCAAATAATTTACTCCTTTGCTAGAACATCAATCCACAGCCTACTAACAACTACAGACTATAGAGATCATCTATAAGAATTTCAGTATGCCACCTCCTAGTACTCTTTCCTGTGTATATGTGTGTTTTACCATAGCACTGGAAATAAGCATAAATAAGACTAAATTGGACTGCTATTATTCAGTAATATGAATAAAGGAACTGACTGACAATAAAAAGTCAAAAATGATTAACTCTGACACTTAATGGCTTTAGAAGACTAGAGCCAAAAATCAGTATATAAAAGTCAAAGAATGACAATATGCTTATTTTCCCTAAAATAAATTGTCCAGTTTTGCTGAATTTCTTATTACTCTTATCTTTCAAATGCCAACTGAAAATAACTGTCATTTTTATCTTTATGCCAACTCAAGTTAAAGAAAATGCCAAAGTGGAAAACAAATATCTAATAGCATCCAAAAACATATTGTATTACTTTCCTATATCACTGTTAGTCTTAGACCAAAAATATTAACGGAAATACTATTTTTAGAGTAAATTACACTTTCAAGATAACTTGTAATAAACATTAATGCTTAACTGTCTCCTGCTAAGTGATCTTTAAAATATACTTGCAAAATGAATAGCAAAAAAAGAAAAATGCAGTTTTTATTGTAGACTCAGCTTGATTTTTATGGCAGAATTCCATTACAATGAACCAGTTCAATTTCAATTTATTTTTTAAAGAGGACAAATTACATGTACATTTTTAACTCTAATCAATGCTTCCAGTCTCACTTCTGCTTCTCTTTTAATATTTTTATACTGATTGCAGTTTTGAAATTATTAATGAGAGTTTTATATTGCATTAACCAATCCACTTTAAAGGATATACATTTTACACTAATCGTCATGTGAAATGGTCCTCTGAGGTGTAGTAGTAGTTGGATGATTTTATGGGGTCAAACCTGTCAATGAAGTGGTAGGTGGAGGGAGTGGTCTTTTGTATGACAGAGGGGCTCTGGGAACAGTCTCTCTCCCTACTCTGTGCCTTCCTGCTAGCTGGGACCCTGCTAGGGACACTCAAAGCTGTTGGTGCCCTGCCATGGTTCCATTGACTTTGGATTCATGGGCTCCTGTACCAATCAGTCTAGGATCCTGCAGCCTTCAGGTTCACCATTCTGCTTGACTGGTCTGTGGCTATGACACTGAAGTCATGGACTTGCATGGGACTTGAGTCAAACTGGCCTGGATGCCTTTCTGATACACCTTTACTCCTTGATATAAAGTTTTTTTCTAATATATAGATGAATATCATTGGGTTTGTTTCTTTAGACCACTCAGCCTAATACAAAGGGCAGTTACAGTAGAACACTCGACATTGTTACTAATCCATTCCAGAAGAAACAGGGAGATGCAAAGCAGTTGAGTTCAGAATCAATTTTTCCCATATGAAAAAACTAAAAATGAATTGATCTTTTCTAGACAACTAAGCTTTTACCCTAACCTTGCCTTTTTATACAGAACATTGCACATAAATGTCAAAGTACGTAACTTGAGAG
>PVJH01006658.1:32644-99981 GCA_004026705.1 Nesogale talazaci
AAAAAAAACAACTCTTAGGACCCATATCTTTTTGTTCATTTGTTTGTTTTTTATCTAGAAAGAGTATAAAAAGCCACAAAAAAACTAAGAAAATTATAGCGCATTAAAAAAAATACACAGCAAAATGCCTGGAACAGAGCTTCAAAGAGTTTAAACAAAGGGCACTAATAAGACCAATTAATGCTGAGTGACCAAAACACAAACTGCTTTTGTTTATAAAACCCACACGCATCAGGTCAGATTCCAATGTTTTGCTGGAGCGCCAAGGCAAAACTTTCTCGACATTTCAAGTGGAAATCTGATTCTCTTGAGTACGGATGCAATTGTGTGCTGGGGCTTATTGTATTGCTACTTTAGGGCCTGACATTAAAAATGATCAGACCCAAGTCCTTCATCTTTATTTGCTTTTCCTCCATGATAGCTCTGTCTCTGTGCAAGTAATATGATCAAAATACATTTCAAGTGTCTCCCGTATGGTGGTCACTTGGTGACAAAATAAGGCTGCATATAGTTATATGCACAAGCTGTCTGGATGCTATAAAAATAAATTTTGACCAGTAAGATTAAATCCGCATGTATGCTAACTCATAATGGTTATTGTTTCTCCCATGAGAACAAATTGTCTCTCCTCTGAGCAAAATCTTGAAAAAGAAAAAAATATGCAAATTTTCACTTGTGTTTACAGACCAAATGTAGTTAACACAGTTATTCCATTGCCATATGTACCTAAAGCTTTTTTTGCCTTTCTTATTTCAGTTCTATTTTTCTTTGTGGTTAGCAGCTCAGTGCCGATCCCGCTACCTTACCAACGCTCCCTCCAATTCTATTTTTCTTTATAAGCTTTTTTATCTTAAAAAAATAAATTCAGTTCATTTGACAAAAAAAAGAGCACATCAAGAATTTCTCACAGGAGTGGGATAAGACTAAGCTTCCAGATATATTTCCACTATTAAAATAACAATAATAATAATGCGAAGTAGACTAGAAATAGGACACAAGGGTTGCTACAAGATGTGGCTGTGGTGTATTTCACTCATGGGTTCCTCACATCATTGCAATACTTTAAAAAATAACTATTCATGATAGTACACATGCAAAATGTGCACAGTAATTAAAATATATGCAATAAGAACTTTAAGGTCCATATCTCTTATTAACCTCTGCTGTGCTTGGCAAGATTTATTAGCCTTGCAAAGCTCCAAAAAATAGATGTTAGTACCACTTTTATGTAAAGAAACAAAGACTAATGGGTTTGAAAAACTTATATAAGTGGTTTAATACTGTTTGATATTTACAATTGTCTTGCTCCAAAGTCTGACCTATTTGAAGTTTGATACTGAGATGTTTTCATATTTCACCAAGATAATTTTCACCCAAATTCTTCAAGGAAAGATGAAGGCAACATAGGAAGACTGAGAATGTCTCAGAGAAGATGGTGAGAAACTATCTTCCTGTTCAGAAATCTGAAGAAATCTTGGAGGCACCACTGTAGAATATTTGGAATCCAATGAAATCAGTACATCAACCTGGCAGTCCTGGTGTGTGTGAATGGCTCATGTTCTTGGCTGCTACAAATGCTTAATATACATGGTTATAATAAAGAGTTTGATAGTTTGAGGCCCCCTTTAGATCCCCCCCCAAAATAGACCTGTTGTTCTACTTGAGAGATCCCAGCCATTGAAACCTCTGCGGATTGAAATTCTACTCTTGACAAATATGAGTTCACCAAGATTCAGAATGACTTCACAGGCAAATAACACCAACGTACACATCTCACTGATTCCAAAATGTTCATTTAGCCTCCCACAATAACCTGGGATTGTAGACAAGAATCAAGCTATTGTAAGTGATGGGTCGGGCTTCAAGGCACCTGAGGGCATGTAGTCCTATACAAAAGTGACCAAGATTTTAAGCAGGACACCATTGACCGGGGTTGGGGAGTTGGTTCTTGATTAAAAATTTGATCTCTATGGAGCAACAAAAATTTTCATAGAATGCAAAAATAGTATTGTAATATATTTATTTTATTTTTAAAACGCCACGGGACATTGTTAAATTGGGACATCTGGTCCCTTTATCCTCTACCCTTAACATCCATCAGAAGCTAAAACCCCTAAGCACAAAGGCAGAACTTGAATTAAGTGATCTGCCTTGAATTCCTAGAGCATTGTTATCCACTGAGAAGAAATATGGGCATATGTAGTGAGCAGGGCTCATGCAGGTAATATATGCATCTATTCTTCTCTAACACAGAACTTAGTCCTTTTGTAGTTATGTACTTCTCTGTGTGCTTGTTTACAATACTTGAGTCCCATGTTTCACCTACTGCGTCCATCGGTCTCATGGACTCACTCAAGCCAACCTCTGAGTCACAGTGACCCCAGAGGGCAGAGTAGAATGCCCCCTTGGGTTTCCCAAACTTTGCAGCTTTACGGGAGTACACGGCCTCAGCCTTTTCCCGAGGAGCAGTTGAGATTTTCAAACAAAGAACCTCATGGTCAGAAGTTCAACATGTAGCCCGCAGAGCCACCAGGGTCCCTGGTCTCAGAGAGAGTTTCCCTCATTTTCAATGGCTCTCTGATTTTATCAACCATGCTGTCCTTTCTGCCAACTGATTTATCCAAAGTAAGGGAGTCAGCAGTCTTGCCACGCTCACTAGGAAGGAGGCTACATTTCTTCAAATACAAAACAAAACAAACAAACAAACAAACAAAAAAACCTCAAATGTTTGATGGCTAACAGAGAAATCCCCTTTCAAGTTAAAATAGAGTCCATCTCCTGAAAATGTATTCCATCCTTTTTTTAACTCGAAAGCTTGCAAATATCACATATAGATCACTAAAAATAATCAAAGTCTCAAAACAAAACAAAATCAAAGTCTCAGCAAAACTTGGAAGGGTAATTGCTCATTTCAATAATTAATGGGGGAAGGTTTGGGGGGGCTTGCAGTTTTGGGGGGGATTTTAGTTTTTGCTTCAACTATTTATTTGTTTCCCCTATTCAGCAATCCCAAACCCTATGCAGAATTCAGAAAAGTGTGCTGGTTGCATAGGGGTTACATGTTGGATGCTAAGTGCAAGTTCAGCAGCACAAAACCACCAGCCACTCTGAAGAGGAAAAGGAGCTTTCTACTCCATAAAGAGTTAGTCTCATAAACCCACAGGGGTCGTGCTCTCTTGTCCTAAAGCATTGCTATGAATTGGCACCTACTCCAAGGCAGGGAGTTTGGTTTGGATCCACTAATCAACATTATCACTTAAAAAAAACAGCTGAAAATCGCTCTTCAGCTAAACTACTAGGAGGTGGAATAAAATAAAACCCAATCTGGGTCCTCCCTTCCCTTCTCCTCTCTCTTCTTTTCTCCCTCTCTCCCTCCCTCCCTTCCTTCCATCCTTCCTTCTTTCCATCCTTCCTTCTTTCCATGCTCCAAATCTGCTTTCAATCAAAACAAACAAGCAAACAAACACAAAAAAAATGCCCCCCCCCGTCCCCTATGAAGACTTCTGGCTTCACTTCTTCCCCCCCACCCCCGGCCCCCAAGGCTTTCACTTTGTAAGCTTGCTGGTCATTGCTCCCTTGATGTGGCCCTGATGCCCTGAGCATAGAAGACATCAGTAGTCAGAGATGGATGCTTTCTTTGGAATTTTTCCCATTGAGAAAGTGAACAACAAGAGGAAAAACTTGGACAAAATGCAAATGGGCAAAAGGCTCAGAAAAAAATGAGAAGCAGGTTAGAAGAATAAAAATGGAATTCTAAATAGAGCTGATTATTTCCAGTGTCTATTTATGCTGTATTTAATGTCCACAGGAATCGTTTGCATGCAGTTGAATATTCGATTTGGGGGTTTAATTTAATAGTCATAAATGAGAGAACCAAAAATGACTGTAAGAAGCAATATGTAGAATAAGTACATATTTTTGGCATCGTTGACCAGGCTAGTCTCTTATGTTACTTATTATGCCTCTAAAATTGTTATTTATAGTTATTCAATTCAATTAGAGATTACCCATCAGAGGGTTCAGCTCAGTATTTTATGGTAAATTAGTATTTCTTTCAGATTTCCAGACGTTTTTCTCAATGAGAACTGTGTCACCAGGTGTCACGAACCACCAGGCCGGCTCGGCATCTCTCACGTGTCCCATCTGGACACGTTCTGGATGCAGTGTGCGTACTGTCAGCCATTCAGCGTCTCTCATTCCCCATCTGCCACGCAATTGCTTCCTGACCCTCAGCATTTTGAAGGGGATTAGAGAAAGGACCACATTTGCTACATCCTCTCACATCTAAAACAAACATAGTTTCCTTATCTCAAACCATCAACTGTCACAAAATGTTTCTTTTTCTTCTTCCCTTCCCTCTTTCCTCCCTCTCTCCTTCTCTTCTTCCTTATGCCTTCTTTTTTCTTTAATTTGCCCATTTTCTACACTGAAAAGAGCAGGATATTTGGAATGAGAAGACCACAGGGTCTGGACAAAGGCATGACTTACTTTGCCAACTGTGAAGCATCAGGAAATGGATTAAAGTGCTCAGAATTTCAGCGTGTGGGGCATTGTAACAAGGTTTATAATTATCGGTCTCAGGTATTATTGCAATGATCAAATCAGTCAGTTACATCAACATGCTTTCTGTATTGTAAAGTATAGTTTAAGAATTATTTGGACTTTACCACTGCTTGAAAATTATGATCCAATGTTCTTTGCAGGAATCCTGGTGACATAATTGGTTACTCCTTAGGCTGGGCTGATAACCACAAGGTCAACAGTTCGAGACCACCAGTTGCTTCATGAGAGAAAGAGGAGGCATCCTACCCCCATAAAGATTTATAGTCCTGGAAACCAACAAAGGAGGGGGTTGTGCAATGTCCTATAGGGTCTGTCAGTGAGAGTTGGAATCAACTTGATGGTAGTGAATCTTTTGAGTCTTTGCAGAAGAGCGTTAGCAGGAAAGATGTCATAATAGTACTGGTAGTTCAAGCACCACGGTTTTTGTATAGAGAAGACAACCAGTCAGAAGTTATCCAAAGAAAAGGACAAGTTAAGGTCAGCACCTCCCATACAAAGACTCCCTGTCCTTCTCCCCCATTCATGTCTTTCCCCATTCTCTCATACACACTCTGTCAGCTTCTCTAATTTACTGCTCTTCTATGAACTGTGTCCCATCCCCACTGTGGGTTGTTAAATTCTAACCCCCTATACCCATGGAGGCTATACCTTGCAGGTTTCTTTCTTATTTTAATGAGACCTTTCTGCCTAGCATGCGGCCTAAGCCAATCACTTTCTGAAATATTAATTCACAGTTGAAACACAAAAGTGAGCAGATAGCTATCTCATGGAGATGCCTAAAAAATGTCACCAAGAACAAGGATAGAAAAGCTGATCTTCCCCTAGAGAAGACAGAGTGCGTCCCTAGAATTTATGCCTTCATCTCTTAAACAGAGGCATTCATTCTTCCTTTTGGCAGTCTATGATGTATTCAGTATTCTTCACCAGGACTATAAGCTAAAGGCCTCTATTCTTCTTCAGTCCCCCTGAGTCATTGTCCAGTTTTTACATAAAGTTTATGTTATGGACAATATTAGTGTTTGTGTTATGCTCACCTCAGTCCTCAAAGGGACATCTTGACGTTTTAACAATTTTGAAGATAATTTTTTCCAGTAGCTATGCTGAATGAAATAGGTGGTCTGATTGCCTGACTTCTGCTTTTATGGGCATGGAATGTGGATCCAGAGAACAAGTCTGCCTTTGCAAAAACAAAACCAAAACACCACTTGGGATTGAAGATGTTGAGACATTGCCTCCAGTACATTGGACGTGTTTTCAGGAGGGATCGATTTCTGGAGAAGGACCTCTAACTTAGTCAAGCAGAAGGACCAGGGAAAACCAGCAGACTCTAGTGGACAGGTTGAACGAGGAGTTCAAACCGAGCTACAATGGTGAGGACAGTACAATCTACAGCACTCATCTGTTCTGCTGTACATAAAAACTTACTGCCACAGAGACACTCTAGGAGAAGGTCCGTCTGCCCCTATGAGTTTCCAATACTGTCACTCCAGTCCTTGGGGAAGGAGGTCGGGCCTGGTCAAGTGAATAGGGCATGGAAAAGAGGAAGGTCCTTAATGAGATGGACTGGCACGGACTCGGGTATTGAAACCATTGTGGGGCTGGTGCTGGGCTGTGCAGGTATCATTCTATTGTGCAGAGGGTCACTATGGGTCACAACGGAGTCAATGGCACCTAGCAATGGCCATTCTTGAGAGATGTATGAAGCCCTATCCTTCTCTCTTAGAGAGGCTGGTGGTAAATCATCGCTCAGAGTCAGCATCAACTCCATGAAAGCGAGCTTGCTTCCGTTTGGGTATATGTTGGAATGAACTCAAGACACATACCAAAAATAACTGTGAGGAAATATGTATATATATACATATATATATGCACACACATATATTTAAAGACACTGCTTGTGGTATTTCTATTATAGCAGCACAAGGTAAGATACAAGTATTTAGTACAGTCAACTGCTAATTCTTCATCTCACTATATAATGGTGAGAGAAATCTTTCCAGCAAAAGAATCAGCTATGAAGTAACCACTATCTTCTCATGTCATACCCAACTTTAAACAAGTCCCCGAATTTCACCTTCCTTCTCTTTCAAGCCTTTGAGGGTCTATCTGGTTTGGGGACAAAGTCCTTCGACAGCTTGTGTGAAGACTTGGACCTTGGTCTTGGATTTTCTCACTCCACCCTGGTCCCCTGTCATCCATTTGCTTCCACCTCCTTCCATTTCTCCGAGAGTCCCTCTTGCCCCAGAGTATGGTTATTCCTTCCCACAGAGTGCATGCTCAGCTCTGATGTCAGTGCTGGCTCTTCACTGGCAAATATCTGCACATTGACACCAACATCCACAGACCTCCACAGCCTCCTTTAGAAGTCACAGGGGGCAACGTGGGGGTTGGGGTGGTGGAGCGGTGGTGGTGGTTGCTGATTCTGACTCACATGGATTTGTCAGGACCCAGGGCAGCAGTCCATGGTGCCACCCTCCAGACACTGATAACCCCCGAGAACTGTTTGCTATCAATTCCAGTCACAGAGAGTCATAGACCCACATGGTTTAGAAGCCTCCTTTCTTCCTCAGTCTCCCCAAGTCACTGTCCAGTTTTTACATATGGCTGATGCTATTGGCAACCCTAGATTATA
The DNA here is from genome assembly GCA_004026705.1 of Nesogale talazaci. NCBI lineage: Eukaryota > Metazoa > Chordata > Mammalia > Afrosoricida > Tenrecidae > Nesogale > Nesogale talazaci. Next base: position 39,840 of record PVJH01006658.1, read on the forward strand.
TTAATAGAAAGCAATACAATTGCGGGAACCTGGTGGCAGACTAGGTTTGGGGTTGGGCTGCTAATTGCAAGGTCAGTTGTCAGGGTGCACCAACCCCTCAGAGGTAGAATGGGGAGACCCTCTGCTGCTGTGCAGATTGGCACCTCAGACACTCTCATAGTGTCTACCATGCCCGATACCATTGCCAGGAGCTGGAATCCACTCCATAGCAGTGGATATGGGTGACATATTTGGGGGGGTGTAGAATTTTTCTACCTGGAATTACAATCATTTTCATAACAGATCCCAAGCCTTGTAGATGTTTTCTCTTTTTTTCACTTTAACTCATATTTCATTCTCAAAAGAATGCTGATATGCATTTACAACTACTAATTACCACAGTCTTGTAGCTAAAACTCCAGGAACCACACAAAATCAGGGACTACAAAAACTCCATCAGCAACACACACAACAGGAAGGGCTGGTAGGGGGTGGAGAGGAAACCTCCTTATTTAAAGCGCAGTCCTCATCGGGTTGTGATCACAGCTCGGCCCAGAGCACTTCCAAAGATGCAGAAAGGAAATTAGCACCGAGCTTTAGAATTGTAGGCATGCTGGTCTTATGAAATGTTTTCATTGTGATGGCTTACTGCAGAAATGCTTTTATTTAAAAAAGACAAGCCTTCCTGCTAAAACAGTACACACACGTTATATACACTGACTCTTTGCCACTGTCAGCTGGTATGACAGCATCCCTTCCTCTCCTACTTTGTTCCTTTCCTCCCATGCCACAAACCATCTACCCCATGTGTTTGTTAAGCACAGTCGTGCCTCATCGGGGGTTTCATAGCTAATTTTTGTTTTTGGAAAGAGATCACTAGGACTTTCTTCTGAAATATATAGAGATGTTCGTAGACCTCCAATTTTAGCAGTGAAGTGCTTCTGCCAGTTGTATCACCTAGAGACTCCCTAGCATTCTGGAGTGCATACACTTGTACTTTAACATGGAAGTCCTACTGCCAAACTAGAGAGCTTACAATGTTGAAACTGTGCTGTGTAGAGGTGGTTTGACTATTCACTTAATCATGTTGGGTCAGTGGTAAATCCGTGTGAAGAGATGAAGGTTTCTTGTTCCCTATTTTTACTGCATTACTCTCAGAATAATTTTAATTTTCTGTCAAAAGTTTTCTTCCTCAGTTATCTTTGGCCAACATGCATATTCAGGCTAGTTCATGATGATGAAAAGGCTCCGAAAATATGATGCAGAGTAATACGACTAGACCAGCTTAAAAGCATTCCTTCTGCCGCAGCATTTAGCAAGCAAAGTAGTCCAGGCAAAAAGTCAGACAGCTTAATGTCTTATTTCAACCATTTAAAGTCCTATTTCACCTATTACAGTCAAGGCATCAAATGCTCTCAGAAAAAAAGAACAATAAAACAGACACATTAAACACTCCAGGGTATCTAAGCCTAGTGAGAATCTTCTAACACAAAGGCATTATTTCTTAGACCACATTGAACAGAAATGCACAACAGACTGGAGCATCCAAAGGACAAGCCCAAGGTCTATACACCAGGCACAGCATGTGTCAATCTCGTGTGCCTCTCCTCTTGGTGACGGTTTCTGGAGGACATGGCTTTCAATTTGGTGCACAACTTAAATGTACATCAACTTCACATTTATCTGCAAAGTCAGGCTCCAAAAACCAGGACAATATTAAAAATTGATGTCATAAGAAACTAGAAGATGACCAAATCATATCCCAGACTGAAAGATGACAATATCCTTATATCACTGTCAATTGCATCATCACATCACTGTCAATTATATGATTGTCTATGATTATCATGATTGAGGATTTCATTTTAGTTGGACCTACAATCAATGGTCATATCGTGTCAGGAAAATACACTGCATGAGCTGTCTTTAAGATTTTGAAGAACAAGAATGTCACATTGTGAAGTAGGGTGCTCTTGACATTAGCGTTCAGTCTCCTCTCTTACTTCCACTCTAATTTATCATCATTCTTTCCTAGACCATTCCAAGAGGCCCTATTTGGTCTCCTTGCTTCTTCTGTTGTAGTTATCCAATTTATTCTTCAATAAGCAATTGTACATATCATGACACCAACTATTTAACACTATTGGTTCATAGCAGAACATCAAATAAGTGCAGACGTCTTACCTGACCATCCCCTAATCCCTTGTGCAGTGAGCTCTGCTGACTCTGGCCCGAGTTTTGTCACCTGAGAGCTTTTGCACCTAATATTCCTTCTGTCGCCTGTTACAGATGCTTTCCCTGGATAGTCAAACTAAAGAAAGGGCCAGTCACTCTCTATCACATTACAGTACTTTCCAATTTTCTTATGTACACAATCTGGGGATTGTATTGTCCTATTACTTGTTTATGCTTAATTTCCTATATCCAAGATAGAGAAAAACACTTAAGACTAACAAGTGTTTACCACAATGTTATTCATTGACCAGTGTTATTCCTCCTTGTGTAGGAGGGTTTGCTAAGCACAGGGTGGGCAGTGTGAAACAACTTGCTGCTCCACAGGGGTGGACAAGGCTTTCTGCTCCACAGGGGGTGGACGAGGCTTTCAGTCTTGGATACCCATCAGGTCAATCCTACTCTGCCCCATAGGGTCAAGACAAGTTAAAATGGATCTGAAGGCAGTGCGTTTGGAGTTTGGGGGTGTCCCTCCATCATTTTATAGTGATAAAATATTATTCCATGAGAGCTTTTATTATGTTTGAAGAGACAGTGATTCTGTGTAGCTGATCTATGTAGAAATACAAGTGGAACAGTAATATATGAAGACAGAATTGGGACAGGATGGAAGGAAAGGATCTGGGATACACTTTTGACTAAATTTACCACTTAAATTATACTTTATTTAACTGATGTAGACCATTTTTCTGAATCAGTAGAAAATAAAAGTTCAGGGCTGATAGCATTGTTTCCTGCTTCAAAGAGGAAAATCACTGTATTTTTACCAATATCATTATTTTATTAATGTTGATAAGCTCTGGGACACAATGGCATGGAAAATAGTTCATTCATTCCCTTTTGATGTTCATTCCCATTTGATTTATAAATAGCAGGTATCGGGACAGTCAGAGGCACAGGGATATTTGTTTTTTCTAACATACTACCAAAGCCTATCTCATCAGCTAAAGGCTAATCTCCCTGTCCAGATAATAAAAAGATGTTCTATAAGCGTGCACTGCACTGAAAGTTTTCTGACGATACTTCAATCCTCTGATCTCCTAACTATATTGTGAAAGGTAAAGATTTACGTGGATTTGAAAAATTAGCATCACGTACATAAGATGTACAAATGATTAAATTTTATGTCTCTGTAAATATTTGAAATTACATAAGCCTCGTTCCCTCACTGCCATGAAGTCCGTGCTGGCTCATAGCAGTCCAGTCGGGCAGGGTAGAACCGAGCCTGTGCATTTCCAAGTCTGGAGCTCATTACAGGAGTAGCAAGTCCCAGGTTTCTCCCTTGAAGCAGCTGATGGTCTTAAACTGCTGACCTTGGGAATCACACCCTCATCATTCCTCCACCAAGGTTCTTAGATAAAGGTCCAAGAATACATTTCAACTACTAAACATACTGTCATTTTTAACTATAGTCAATGCTTCTTATTCTTTAAAAATCATAAATTGAGCAATGATCTCCCATTTTTTGTTTTTCATAAAGAACATGTACATGTGCACTTTAAAAGCACATCACTGAGAGTAGTTCACTTCTTTATAGAGCATGTTAAAGAAGGTCCTTTCCCCTTATCCACAGATGGTTCTGGTGGTCTGACAGGTCTGTGACTGGTGGTCTGACCGGTCTGTTACTGGAATCCCTCTAGTGTTTCTTTCCTCAGGTCTTTTTTTCCTGATCTTGGCACTCATTTCATCTCTGGTGGTAAAATCTTGACTCACCTTATCAATGGGGACGGGAGGAGCAAGAAGTAAAGGACAGAAGATACATAATAAATTTTGTTGGAATTCTCAAGAAATAGGCTCACAAAGTGTGAAATAAAAACATTATTGTAGAGCAATAAAACTAATACTATGTCACTGTTGACAGAGACATTTCAGATTTGGGAAAAAGAAATCATTTTAATGTTTTTCATTAACCTACATTTCCATGGGCTCTATTTCTCCATAGACATCACTCAATATTGGAGCTTTGAGAAGTCTACATATATAGTGAAATAATATTTTATTTTTTATTTTACATTTTTCTTCCAGTCTGAAAAGTTCCAAGGTCTAGTTTTCCAAATATATGCTCCCTTTCCAGTGTTAGTAGTGTTTGTAACACAGACAACAAACTTCAACCAATGTGTTTGTAAGCAAATTACAGACAAGTGAACCCATGACAGCTCTCCTACAATTCCTGTCACTGCAGATTGGTCCCGAGGCCTCCCCTTTGCCTGGTAGATTTCCTTGTTCAGACTTTTCATCAGCCCTGACTCACCCACCTCTCAGATTGTGCCTTTTCCAAATTATCATCCCTTCAGGTAACTTTACATCAGATTTCAGCAACGCTTGTGCCTTCAGCTCTTCTCTGACACCATCCGCTCAGTTGTAGTGAATTCTCTATGGGCCTCATTCAAATGCTGGTTTGGCGAGCAGGCACCCAATCTTATGACCTTGGAAGTGCTAAAGCCATCTAAGTGTAGCCAAGGCCCTGGACTGGCAGCAATAAGGCTACATGTGGCCACCTACTAACAAAAACCTTACTTCAGCTCCTCTCTGGTTCCAGATTTCTCTTTCTGTCCTCCACAAAGCTAGTCAGCTTCTCTCATTTCTGCCTATGATCACTCAAGTCTATTAGAGTTCAATTCTGATAATTCTTGCACTGACACTCTGACGTGCCATCTTACCTTCTATGTTTTCATTTGCTCATTGTACACAGCATCACAAGACTTAATGGAAAATAGTGAGACCCTTATTCTGCTACACATTATCAAGAAGACTACTTTCTGAGAGAAATCTCTTACAGGTACCCTTCCCTTTGTGGGAAAATTAATATAGAGGCTTAAAAAATGAATATTTAATTTCTAATTTATAAGTGTTGCTTTTTTCACATAAGGGAACAAAAATACATACCTGATATATAAAAGTTACATGTTCAACCACTCGCAGAAAACTCTGTGTGAAACACATTCATTCTTTCTGTTTACTAAGTGTGGAATAGTACAGATCAGCAAGACATTCTTCACAGAGATGTATCGATGTTATTGTGAAGTGCCTGATGCAAAATGCATACCCCCAATGAAAACAGAACATCATCAATATCCAGCATAGGATCGTTGTGAATATGAATACATCAGAGAAAGAATGTATTATTTTCAGCAGAATGCTGTGAGGTTACAAAAGGCCTTTCTCCTCTCTTCAATAGGCACTTTTGTTTGCAAGCACATGCACACGCATGTGCACAAACACACACACATAGACACACACACTTTTTCACACCCAGAAGTACACAAACATTTTGACAGGATGTAAGTATCTGTTTTCATGAGAGTTCGGTAACCAAAATAGGGAGCATGTGGGAGGCACATGCTTAATGTAAAGAATAGAGAAGTAGGTTTAAAGAAATCTGTGTGATAGTCCTACTTATGCTACTATGTGTTTGGCATTAATTAAGAGAATTCAATCTTTGGGCTAAGCGCTCAAATGTAGAATAGGCTAAATTTGATGAGTTCTGAGTTCCCTCTATGATTTCAGTTACATTTATTTATCAAGTAGTCAATTAACTATATATCCAGGCCATGTTTCAACAGTTATGCTTTGGAAAGACACCATATTTTGCAGACTATAAGATGCATTTTCCCCCAAAAGTGGAGAAAAAAACGAGGGTGTATCTTATGATTCTAAGGTGTGAAGCCCCATTTTAGTATACTGTTACTATTTGGTTCAGATTTTTTTTTTTGTTTTCCTGTGTCTTATGGTCAGGTGTATCTTATGGGTCAAATAATATGGTAACTTTGCAGATGTTCACACTTAAATTTTTTTTAAGAACTAGAATGGAACACATTTCCATGATTATGTATCTATCAGCAGATATTTATGTAAATCCATTAACTCCTTAAACACACAATCCAGTCAGAGACAAGGAAATAAGACAATGTGCACAACATTAGGAAACTTTTACTCCCATTGTCAATATGGACTATATCCAAACCTGTTTGCACTGAGTTGATTCCAAATCATGGTGAACCAAGATGCCTAGAATTGGTACACAGGGCTTCAATTACTGAGGTCATTTAGTAATAGATCACCAGACTTTCTGCTTGAATTGGAAGCTCTGGCCATGCAATGAGCTACTGAGTACATAAACCATTTGTACCACGAGGAGTACACACATGAAATGATATTGCAATATGCTATCAATGGTTTTTAGAAGAGGGGGTGATTAAAGTCTGGCTTGGAAAAAATGAAAAAGTACTAATAAAGTTGTCATATACATAGAATTGAAGATGGTCATGACACAATCTTACAGAATAAGAAGGGGATAGAAAATAAAAATAGAAAATGCAAAAAGAATAAGTCAATCACAGATATAGCAAGCTGTGACGCTGACTAGGACCATCTCATTTACCTAGAAATATCTTGATTATTAAAATGGTCTTACTAAATTTTAGGAAGACTGATTTGCTGTGGCCCTTCTGTATAAAAATAGTTATTGAATATTTGTCTTAGGCTGTCTTGATTTGAACCATTAAGTTAACTGATTGGAATGTATGCAGTTGTTAGTTGCTTCAGAGTCGGTGCAGACTGATGCCATCCTCATCCGTAACAGAACAAAACACTACTCTGTCCTGAACCAGTTTCACAAGTAGAGTCCCTCTGTCAATCCATCTCCTCAAGGATCTTTATCTCTTTCCTGGATCCTCTATTTTACCAAGTCTGGTTGGTGTCTTTTTCCAGGAGACAGGTCTCTCCTGATAACTTGTCTAAAATATTTGGGATTGTCTAGCCAACCTTTCTTCTAAAGAGCATTCTAGTTGCTTTCTCTCCCCACCTCTCCCCAAGACAAATGGTTTTGTTCTTCTGGCAGCCCATGATACTTGCAGTATTCATCACTGAAACAATAATTCAAATCCTTTATTCATTGTCAGACTTAAATATGCATATGAGACTAATGAAAATACCGTGACTTAGGCCGGGCTCATCTTTGTCCTCAAAGTGGCTTCCTTGCTCTTCAATACGTTAAAGAGATCCTGCACAGTAGATCTGCCCAATGCAATACATTATTTGATTTCTTTACTGAGAGTTCCATGATCGTGGATTGAAATGTATAGGGATAATTAAAAAGAAATACACCACTCTCCTCTTTTCTAGATATCTCAGTTCCCAGATTATGATTTTTCTCCATAATGATAGCTCAAAGTTTCATAATTATAGTCTTTGGAAAATAATAACCAAGGAAAATAAATGGGAAAGTGTATTGGCAAATTAACCTCATTAATTAAAATAAACAGATGACATTACCAGAGTTTATAGTGATCTCACATGACAGAGAACATGCTACACACAGTAGAAAGGGCTAAAATTCACAGGTAATATGCACCGAGTATATGTATCTTGCTAAATATTCTCCACTAAACTGAAGGAAACACTAATGGAAGAGCTCTAATTGTGGAACTCAATCCTCTATCTAAATTCAGATTCTCTCTGATATGCCTTGTCCTGGATTTTATATCAAAGTAGTCTGAATTAGTTGGGTGGCATGAGCTATGTGGTTCAAAAATGTATGTATAGTTTCTATTGTGCTAGCAAATTTCTTTAGTTTTCTTTGTCTTTTTATAACTTTAGCTTAAAATATGATAAGTATGCTGGATCATATATTTTAAGTTGTTGAAAGAAAATACCCATCATCAATATGCTCATTTAAAAAGCAAATAACAATATACTTAAGACTAAGATAATGTTATGAGAACATCATTTCTTCTTTGTTCATAAGTTGTGACTCTCCCACATGTCAGGAAATATCTCTGGTGCACTCTGAGAACCTCTCAGAATTCCTAACCAATTGTGATGATCACTTCTTGCATAGTTCTCTCACCTCCTGTTGTTGTAAGGTATCACTGATTCAATCCAAACTCGTAGCAGTGCCGGGTGACACTGGACTGGCAAGAGATGGCCAATTCTTTCTCCCAAAAAGCAATATTGGGTTTGAACCACTGAACTTTTGATGAGCATGCAAACACTGAGCTGTAATGTCACCAAAAATCCCCCTTTGTTGATGACTTACACACTGGCAGAGCATGGGGCCATCAACTATAGTCTAATCCTCTTGGGTGCCCTGATTCTCCCCCTTTTATTTTGAATATCAACTTATAGTTGGGAAATGGTTACACTGAAAATCATCAATTTATTAGTGTAAATTATCAGTGACACTCAGAACTATGTTTAATTTTGAGAGACACCAACATATACATGCAAAGAGATTTTAGAACAACGAAGGAAAGATTCTTCAGGGACCATTCAGTGTGAAAGTCAGTATCTTCTGACCTAGTATCAATAAGGTCTAGAAAACTCTTGCTACGAAAACTGGTATTGAAAAGAGAGTGAGTGTGAGTGTTAATGCTGTAGCCGGGAACATTCGTGTTAGAGAAGAGCTGTAGCTCCTGAATTGCTAGCATTTACCCGAGGGCACTTAAGCCGTAAAACAAATGCAGCAAGAGTACTACAACTAAGAATTCGACAGCACAGACAGATATTTTGTATCTGTGATGAACCTAACCACTGTTTCTCCAGGGCTCCTCTTGGAAATGCCAAAGAATCATTTGCTACTTGCAAAATATTTTGGGAAAGGAGTACAGAGATACTGTCCTCTCTTTCGTGGAGCTCAGGTTTGTACTGATGATGTCATGACTGCAGAATCTAGGGCCGACTCCAGTACAGATCTAGGTCTAACCAGGCACATTTAAGCAGATATCTTTTCATTCTTTTTCTACTTCTTTAAACAACTTTTTTTTTTGGCATCACTGCCCTGGTGGTGGGAGTAGGAAACCCAGCCTTGCTCCTGGAGAGCTATTGCTGGATTTGAACCTCCAACCCAGTGGGCTGCAGTCCTGCACACAACCACTACGCCACCGGGGCTCAGCCTTTTTTCTACTTCTTTAATTCTACATTCCCCCACACGTGTTGACATTCTCTCATCTCTGTAATGTTTGCGTTAGTGTCTTCATGCATAACTGAATAACGTAATCTCAACTTCTGACTACACTTGCATGGCCATGTTTTCCCTGCCCCTCCCTTGGTCCTGTGAGAATGTCTAGGACTTTCTGTATGGCTCTGATGCAAACATGTCAGATGCAGATGTCTCTTGGAAGGGCCAGTCTACTCGGCGAATCCCCCCTGATTTGCCTCCCCTGTTGAGCAGTGGCGACAGAGCTCATTGCTACCATCTGGTTAGTCAACAGAGCCATCCAGAGATGGCTCCCAAGACGAAAGGAAATGTTTTGTTCTCTTAGCTTGTGAATAGTCAGTAACTGCCTCCTATGATAATCTTGAAACCTGAGTTAATGTATAAATTCTGTACCTGACGGGGTGTGAATGTACAGGGTGTGAATTTCCAAGTGAAAGTACTTCATTTCTATGTATTTTGATTTCAAATTGGAATCCATTAAGGGAGACTGCCTGAATTGCTCTTAGACACCCTGCTGATGTTATCTTCCCAAAGCGTTTCTGTTTCTTCTCGGTAACTTGGAGTTAGTGAGTTTGACTTGCTGCTCCAGGGCATGAACATTTATTAGAGGTAGAAATCATAAACTATGGTTAATTCGTCACTTAGCCTGGAATCTATTCCTCTATATGAATTATTTCACTTGCTTGGTATAGCTTCAAATGGAAGGTGTCCCTTCAATGGCAAGGCTCTGCAACAAGGTACAACTACTCTTCAGATGTCCAGTGAGAAGGGAGAAAAGCAATCTTCTTTACAAAATAGAGCCAGCATCTTTACAAAAGAGTACTAGCAGCTCTTGCCCTGGCTCCATAGCCACCTCTCATTTTTGATCTCTGTCTTGCTGTCCGGTCACATTTTAAATCACCTTCCTGAAGATGGGGCTTTATGAGCCCCTAGTGCCTTCACTTGAAATTACCAAGAACACAATATTTACTACAAATTCACAAATTTGACCTTCTATAGGGCCCGGTTATCAGCTGTGGGCCGTGACCCGTTTGGGGATCGAATGACCCTTTTGAAGGAGTCACAGTTATGAAGGAGCAAGGAAAATAATTTGATGATTGGGGGGTCATTGCAACATGAGGATCCGTATCAAAGGGTCGCAGCATGAGGAAGGTGGAGGACCACTGGTGTAGTGGGTTACTCATTGGTCAGCAGATCCTCTCCACCAGCAGTTCCTCTGGAGACATATGGGGCCTTCTGTTTCCATGAAGATTTATAGCCTTGAAAACCCACCAGCGTACTTCTACACTGTTGGAAAGGGTCAGTATGAGTCAGAATCAGCTAGATGACATTGAAAGATATCAAAAAGACTCAAATAAAAATATTTTTAAGTATGAAATTGAAGTCTTTTTTGCTTTTCTTTCTATGTTTCAATTAAACCTATGTTCATATGTCAATTCATATTTTAAATCAAATACTGGAGGTTTTGCATGCAATTATAATTATATATTGCTCACAAAACTATTAATTTGTACATTAATATTCACAATCTAACCCAGCAACTTCAAACCACTGACAGCCAGCTTTGCTTTTTTTATATATAGAATTTTCCTGGAAAGGATCAGCATTTTCTGGGTAGCTAAATGACTACTGTTCTCACCAGTTCTGAGACCTAATTTTAAATCTCATAAAAATCTACACACACACACACACACACACACACACACACACCAAAAAAGCTCCTTGAGATGAGATTTCCATAAATGAAGTCACAATGAGTACCTTTAATAAAGATGATGACTCTCTCCATAGTTCTCTCACATTATAGGCAGCTACAGTGTAAATCCTGAGCATGCACTCCATTTTTAGCTTCAGTAAGGACAATGGGAATAATGTCAGTAATTTGGTGTAATGTTTCATGCTGGTCTTGGTTTAGAAAGCTTGTTTTTCCTTTCTTTCTTTCTCTTCTTTCTGGTATAATCTAAGTGTTAAAGAGTAATGAGAAAACTGCAAGAGAGGGATGCAAAAGAAAGCAATTATGCTTTCCCATTTCAACAGTAGAGTTCATTGCTAAGTTCCATGTCTCAGTGTCCCATTTTGAAAAATGCTGTCAGCCCTCTTGGAAGAGAAATTTTCCTTCACAAATTATTTTATTTCCATAGAGTGAAAGTCACCTCTCCTGACTGTGGCCCGCAGGATAAAAAGCAGATCTAGCTATCCAGGTGAAATATTATAGACATGGCTCTCTTGTTCTTTCAAAAGGTAATCTATAGGAATATATAATGCACCATAAGATATAAAATGTAATTTAATATTTCAAACTACTCCCACTACTCCTACATCACATAAAAGAGAACAATCAGATCCATTTTCAATTATATACATAACATAGCTCATTATCAGCTGTTAAAAATGGAATTACTTCATATTACATGTAGTGATCTAAGAAGAAAAAAGAAACCTGGGATCTGGAAAGCTAAGTGAAAGTCAGTCTTCATGTGCATAGTCAAATCTCTTATTGGGACAGAAGGCAGGGAGCTGAAATCAAGTTTGCTACATTACCCCAGAGGTAACACAACCATCATCTCATTGACTACATTAATAGAGCACAAGAACTGTACTTCCTATTTCGGGGCCTCTTTATTTGTAACTGAAGTGGAGTTACAAACCTAATGCAGACTACTTGGCAGTAAACCTTAGTGTCCCCATTTCAGTGAAGTATTTCCAGTACTTCATTAAAAATGTGAGAGAACAGCCTCAGACAGTTCCTTCTTCCTCTCTATCATCTGGTGTCATTCATTAAGCTTTGTGTGCATTTATGTATTTTTAAAAATCCTTATAGACACACATGGTACCAAGCTTGACCTTTTAATATAATTGCTGTTGAGTCTGCTATGTTTTGTGATGTTTGTGGAGAAGGCATCAAATGCTATTTGCTACCCAGGCCTCTAGCTGGATAAGCAATTCAAGGAATCCATGTCACCTTTGTTGACTGGAAGGTCAGCACTCTGAACAACTGTTCATTTGCCCTTTTCTAGTTTTTGGTGCAGGAGGAATTGGGAACAGTGATGCTGGCATATATTTACTTATAATGACATTAAGCACACAGTTTGAGATGTTGGTGTTTTTAAGCAAGTTTTTTTTTGTATATGATAGTTGAACATATTTTATAATGTCCAGCATGATTATACACAGAGCAACTTGTTTCATTTGGGAGAATAGATCTCTGGGGAAGCAAACTGCTTTCATTGTAATTATACCACTCATCCTTAAAGTCGATTGTAAAAGCATGTTTAAAATGTCCATATGTGTGGTCAGGCAGACAACTATGATATGGAAAGTTATCAGACTGAGGACAGGAAAAAATATGGGCTGGAAGCTTCCTTCACTTTCTGTCTTTCTACTTCAATCACAAAGCTTAAGTGCTCTAGGGTGGCAGTTCTAGTTCTTTAGTTTTTCCATGACAACATATAAGAATAAGCAAGCACTGTGTTGAAAATCCCAACCTGGGCTCATAAATAAGAAATTCCTCAGGATCACCATGTCTTTAGTTCAGGTGTACAAGCTGTAGCTTTATTTGAGAATCTTCACCATGATTATGATCAGCTGGTGGTTGTTGTGGTTTGAACTGTGTCCACGTGAATAGGACTAAGGTGTGCCTGATAGAAGCCATGGTGTTTAGATTCTGTTGTAAGCATGTGAAAACTAGACAAAGAGTAAGTAAGACTGAAGGAGAAGTGATGCATTTGAATTGGAGAAGAATGTTGAATTTGCTTTGGAATTCTAGAAGATCAAATCGATTCATCTTGGAGGAAATCCAGCCAGGATACACCTTAGAAGCAAAAGCAGTAAGATTTCACCTTATTTGTTCTGCATATGCTAGCAAGAAAGACAAGAACCTGAAGAAGGACATCATGCTTGGTAAAATAGGTTAGTGAAAATAAAGACTCTCTATGAAATGGATAGTAATGGTGGGCCAACAGAAGGTCTGCTTATAAGGAGAGTGCAGTATTTCACTCTTCATAGACATGGCCACTATGAGCTAAAACTGGCCTGAGAGCACCTGAAAACCACAGCAAATGTGTGTCGAGGAGTGTTTTGGTGCAGAGGCGAGTGCCTGCACACTTTGCTGTAAACCAGCAAGTTGGAGGTTCCACCTCACCAGTTGCTCCATGGAAGAATGATAGAACAGTGGGCTTCTTTTGACACTCCACTCTGCTTCACAGATGCCGTGAGAATCAGGCAATCCACTTCATGGCAAGAGATTAAAATGTCTTAGAATTCTAATTCCAATACTTGTCAATATAATATCACTTGACAATAGGACTTTCTTTGTTACAATAATGAGACCACTCAACTCTGGGACTAGATTAGATTATTAAATGTGAAAGAGCAGATGTCAAGTGGAGATCTTCAAGGAAAATCAAGGGAAAAGCTAGAGAAACTGAGACAAGGAGCTTGTCCCAGGGTGGACAGGGAAAGGGCACTCCCTGACTTTGGGTTTCTCTCACACTAAAGTAAGAATGCAGTTTTGGGGTTGCTGGGGAAGCATTGGTGCTCCGTTAATGAAGAGGTCCCTGGTTGTCATCCACAAGAGAAACATGGCGGCTTCTGGGAAGAGTTGCAGCGTTGGAAACTCTATGGGGCCCTTGAACTCTGTCCTGGACGGTCACTATATGTCAGAATTGACTTGGTGGCAACCCATGCAAACTGTGGGGAAATAGCTTTACTTGGTAAAGATGCCTGCTTGTGGTATTTTATTATAATAGCACAGGAAAGCTGTAACAGTGAATAATCATATCTATGGCAGACACCCATGCTCTGTATTTGAAAGAGGCTTCCTCTGCTAAGAACAGTAGTCCTTTGTCAGCGCAAACCCTAGACCACACTCACTAATATAGAAGGAACATCCTTTAAGAAACCAGGGCTTTGAAGACCTATGGTCCCCACATTCCTCAAGTAGAGACAGGCTGATCTGGGTCACCCAAGACTTCCAGGTAGATGCATTCAAGTTCATAGGAGTCACACTCAGACCGTCTGGGGTTTTTTTCACATGCATCTTAAGTACTACACACATCAGGACATGGCTTCTGATATTATCATTCTCAGACTTCACTGACTCAACTTTTTGATTTATAAAGTACAAATAATGAAGGAATAATCATTCAAAAAACAAAGAAATATTTGTCTTATCCCAGAACCAGCTTATAACAGAGTCACTGCAACAGAACCCCACTGTGAGTTAGGAGACGACATGTACTAGTGTCAGCTAGTAACTTTGATGTGAGTCATGCCTGCCATCACTGTTATATCAATACTGACTCACAGTGACTATTTTGTGATTTTTAACTATTGTATTCCAAATAGATTCTTCCAAACAGACCCAAATTCTACAAATTCCATCTCTTATCCACAACCATGGGTTTATCCTTTCTTACCATCAGCGATGTTTGCAAAGGAGATTTTATTCAATTCCCTTTAGCTAGCATTAACAGGGAAGTGAGTGAAGGGAGACAAAAGACAGTGTAAGATGTGACAAAATAATAATTTATAAATTTTCAAGGGCTTATGAGGGAGGGGGTGCATGAATGGAGGGGTAAAATGAGGAGCTGATACCAAGGCCTTAGTAGAAAGCAAATGCTTTGAGAATGATGAGGGAAACAAATGTATAAATGTGCTAGAAATACAATGGATGGATGAATGGAATGTGATAAGAATTGTATGAATCCCCAATAAATTGATTTTAAAATTACATATGATCAATAGTCAAACAAAGAGAACACTTACCCCTTTTTAAAAAATTTTGCCAGTAGAAATTGGCAAAGGAAGACCTCCAGGTCTAATCTTCCATGTCCTGTCTTAACAATGCTCCTACGTTAAGTCCAGAAATGAACATTGAAACTGTTAACTGTTTGGCATGCGCTGATGGTGGAGCAGGGCATACACTGAGCTATTAATCACAAGTCATCAGTTTGAATCCACCAGCTGCTCCAAAGGAGAAAGGGGAGGCTGTGTATTTCCATAAAGATTTTAAAGTTCCCAGAAATCCAAAAAGGGCATTTTACCCTCTCCGAGAGGAGATGAGTCCATGCCCTAGCATCAAGACGGTTTACTGTTGTGAAGGGTAGGAATTCCACAACCTGTACGTAGGGATTTGAACAACTGCAAGAAAGGAGTAGGGAGACGGTGCCTGGTTTGAAATCAGGGTGCCATCCTTCACTCCATCGCAGGAGGCTTGGTGGCCTAGTGCCTCCTCATTGAGCTGTGATCTGCATGGTCTGAAGTCAGAGACAACCAGCTGCTCTTTGGGAGACAGACTGGGCTTTCTCCTCCCTTAAACAATCAGTCCTGGATAACCCCCAGGCGGGTTGCTCTCAGTTGATATTAAGCTGAGATCAAAGAATTAAACCATATTTATTCAACAGCTAAATAATCCAAGAATCTGTACTATATGAGAAAGAATGCAACATCAGTATTTGAGAATACAGATCAAGGACCGTAGCCTTCAATTTGGATTACAATCCAGAAAACAAAATCCTCACATCTAGTCCGAAAGACAACATCATGATAAACAAGGACAGGATTGAAGATGCCAAAGATTTCAGGGTACTCAGATACGCGGTAAACGCACATGAGAAATGGAAGATGCAGTCACGAAGTCAAAGGGTATATTACATTGAGCAAATCTGCCGCCCAAGACCTCTTTAAAGTATTGAAGAGTGAAACTGTCACCACCTTGGGGAAAAAGGTGGATCTGATCCAACCCACAGTACTTTCTATTGACTACTGTGCATATGAACAGTCGACAAAGACTAAAGATGACTGCCAATAAATTAAGACAAAAATTGGTGCTTTCAGGTCTCTAACTGCAGAATTTTCATAAGGCATGCTTGTTTTCCAATGTTTAATTAGGTCTTTTCATCTTCCTTGAATAGAGACCTTATAGGGCAGAGTAGAATTGCCCCTGCGCGTTTCCAAGACTTAATTCGTTAAGGAAACAGAAAACCTCATTTTTCTCCAGAGGAGGAGCTGCTGGCTTCCAACTTCTGACCTTGCAGTACGCAGCCCACTGTGCAACCTGCTATACCACCACCGCTTGGAATCAATTCGATCGCTGTGAGTTTGTTTGTTTGATTTGGTTTGGGGAGTATTTTCTTTTCCTTCAATTATGTGCAAATAACTACATGGATGGAATCATAAAATGAAGGTGTGAACCTACTAATTTGTTTGAGAATTGTTCATTCATCTATGATTAGACAACTGCAATTAGACATTTTTTTCTTTAAAAAGCAAAATGAGCAATACAGTCTATGGTCTATATCTGGTAGATTTCTGGCTTTTATAGATTTATTGCCAAGTAGATTGGTGCTGAACCATTCTTTAAATAGTTTGTTTTTGATTTTTTTGTGTTTGTTTCTGTTAACTATCTTGCTCTTATTATTGTAAATATTATGTATAATATTGTTTATAGATCATTAGAAATTAATTTCCATTTTTGACCAAATGCATAGGTTTATATGCATATATGTATAACTTTATAAAAATCATAATATGCACACACTCATAATTATTTTTAAATGATCACAAATACATAGGGAATCCTTGACATATTATTTTCACTCTCAGTATTTTCCTGCTATCTCATTCAGATCATCTTGTCCCATGGGAGAACAGATCCATTACCCTGAGGTTTTGCTGCATTCATTTCAAAATTGAAGGGAAAAATACTGTATATGCCAGTTAATCACCGCAGATGCAAGCACCACCTGCACTCTGTTTATGAGCATATTTTACCCAAGGTAAGCATACTAATTCTGGCAGAAAATTCTGTCTCATGGATATGGAGCTGACCACTTTGTATTCCTTGTTTTTAAGGAACACTTATAAATGCACACGCATACTAAATGATGGGAAACACTTAAATCTTTGTCCTTGCTCATTCTAAGTGAGTTAATTAGTCTCAGTTTCCACTTCTTTAACTTGGGACTAATGCTATTTACAGCTTGTTTAAAGTGAAAATAATTTATATGGAGGGTTTTTTCCCCTTAAGTTCTGGAAATACTTTTTGAGCAATCCACAAAAGAATAAGTACGATATTTCCTTTATATTTTAATGATACCTTTAGAGAAAAAATGTAATAATAAGCCAAATAACTATAAAGGGAGTTAAGCATATAAAATATAGTCAACTATGTGGTGTGTGTGCTGTTCTACATGTTATACATTAGTCTTAGTTTCTACTAGACAGCACTAATCACTATAATGTGTTTCTTGCTGCCACTCTTGGGTCTGTCTCCATTATTTGACTCAGTTCTAATTAACATAAACTGTTCATCAAAATGTTTATGAAATTGTTTTATAAAAGTAACTCATTGTTCTTTGTGGAATTTAATGAGCAATCACAGTTAATATCTAATTTCAACCTTGTTGATAGGATCCATAGGGTAGCACTAGCTAGCTAGAGGACCAGCTCAACTGTTCAACCACTTTTTCTCAGGTTTGGCTAGTTGAGGTGAGATTTGCAGAATCAAACCACTGAGAAACTATAGATATAAGGACAGTGTGCTAGAGGAAAAGGCATAGCATTGAGGTTTCTTTGTTTTTGAAAATTAGAAAATGGTTAATAATAAACAAAGCTCAGGTAAAATTATTTGGAGAAATATTCATTCATAAATCAAGATTCTATTTCACTTGGTCCAGTTACATTATTGCAGGTCAAGTGCAAGGTGAGATTCTTCACTGAGTATCACTGAGAGTCCTTTTAGTTACTTACTCTTCTCTGTTACTCATTTTGAAGAACTCTTTTAGTGTGCTTTCTCATTCATAATTATGGAAAGGAGTAAGAATGCCATCATGAATATTATGCTGCACAAATCATTCAAACTGATAGAAGTGGATCTAACTTTCTTCTCAGTGACTTTGGAAGAACTTCATTATTATTTCATCTAGACCTCCGTGAGAAAGCCAGAAGGAATGAAATATCATTAGAAAGAAAATAAGAAGCTATGGGGTACAGTGATTTAAGCACTGAGCTGTTAACAACAGGGTCAGTGGTCCAAACACAGCAGCAGAAAAATGAGACTGTTTGGTATAATAAAGATTTACAGTCTCAAATCCCTTCAGGAGCAGTTCTACTTTGTCCTCTATGAGCTAGAATTTGTTAAGTGACAATAAAAAAAATACCATCCAGCCAATTATGGTTCATGGCTACTCTAAAGGACAGGATGGAACTGCCCAGATGGGTTACTCTTTGAGAGAGCAGACAGCCTTGTATTTCTCCCATACAGCAACTGGTGGTTTTAAAGTGACGCCCTCGTGGTTAGCAGCCCAATATGTAACAACCACTATAGCAGCAGGGTTCACTAGGTCTGAGTTTTGGTTGAGTTTGGGCAGCATGCACTCTACTATATGCAAGGTCTCCGTAGTCCTTACTACCTTCCTCAATCAGTGTCCCCTAATTATACCTCACACCACTCTGAGTAATTAGATTTGCTTTAATTGAAAACTTTCTTAAATATATTTGCCTCACTTATTGTAGAAATTGAATTCACTTACCAATAAGTCTCTGTCATGTAATTGGTTCACCAAAACCTTGATGTTCGAATTCACCTGGGGACAATAACTTTATGGACCTCTGGTGGGACTGTGAGCTCATTGATCAATCCATACTCTCTCTCCCCAGTGTTGTCCAAGGAGCAGGTAAGAGGTCTGATAGGACTTGATCAAGGGCAATATAAATGAGAGGAATTATTGAAACACAAATGAAGGCTGAGTATGATAGTGGAATAAGAGGAAAATAAAAGGAAATAGAGGAAAGAACTAGGAGGCAAAGGGCATTTTTAGAGGTATAAATACAAACACGTAAGTATGTAAATATATTTTATACAATGATGGGGAAATAGATCTATGTGAATATATTTATAGTTTAGTACTAAGGTAGCAGATGGACACTGGGCCTCCACTCAAGTATTCCCTCATTGAAAGAACACTCTCTTCTATTAACCTGGCATCCCATGATGCTCACCTTCCTGACATGATCTCTGAAGACAAAGTCGATGCATAAGCAAATGCATCGGTGAAGAGAGCTGATGGTGCCTGACTATAAAAAGTTATAGCCTCAGGGGTCTTAAAGCCTTGAAGGCAAAAGTGGCCATCTAGCTCAGAAGCAACAAAGCCCACATGGAAGAAGCACACCAGCATGTGTGATCATGAGGTGTTGACGGGATCAGGTATCAGGCTTCAAAGAACAAAAATTCTTATCATTGTGAATGAGGATGAGTGCAGAGTACCAAAACTCATCTATAAGTAACTGGACATGTCCTTACAGAAGAGACAAGCCAGTCAGGGTGCAGTATAGCATGAACGAAACATCCAAATTTCTTCTAGTTCTTTAATGCTTCCTTCTCCCCACAATTATGATCCCAATTATAACTTACAAGTCTGACTAGACCAGAGGATGTACACTGGCATAGATAGGAACTGGAAACACAGGGAATCCAGGACAAGTGAACCTTTCAGTACCAGTTGTAACAGTGGCAATACCAGAAGGGTGGAGGGAATGTGGGGTAGAATGGAGAAACCAATGCCAAGGATCTGCATATAGCCCCCTCCCAGAGGAACAGACTGCAGAAAAGTGGGTGAAGAGAGACGTGGAACCAGGTAAGACATGACAATACAATAATTTATAAATTATTAAGAGTTCGTGAGGGAGGGGGGAAAATGAGGAGCTGATGCCAAGGACTCAAGTAGAAAGAAAATGTTTAGAGATTGATGATGGCAACAAATGTACAAATGTACTTAACACAATGGCTGGATGGATGGATTGTGATGAGTTTTATGAACCCCCAATAAAATGATTGAAAAATATTTCCTGAGCAGAGCTCCAAGATAGTCCATCTAACTTCGCCATCTCTTCAATGGTCAATCCTTGGTCTTTAGCATAAGTGCACAAATTTTGTCAATGTTTTCATCTCTTCTAGAATTTTACAGATGTCCACCATGAGACTTGTCATCAATTGACATGTCACCTATTTTTGAAATGAAAAAAAAGAAACATGTGAGTGTTTCCTATAGCACTGTCCTTTTAAGTTTGTATTCCCCATCACGGCAGTTTTTGCGGCACGTTTCTGGAGCAGGAAACTAAATTTAATAGCCACACACTCTTGTTCCTTTAAAATGTCCCTCACAAAAAATGAGGTTGGAACAAAACTACCTTACACTAATGTGCTTCTGACTTTAGATAGTGTGTTTTAAAAGAACTTTTATTTACATTCCCTGGCACAGTATAGGTCCAATAAATACGAATTACTTAATTGTTTTGTTTTCCTGTGTTTTGTAGCATTTCCTGATTTTTTAAATATTGATAATGTACTGCTCTTAACATTCTATTTAAAAGTTACTAAATCATAAGCAAAACATTATGAGTTAAATGTAAAATATGAGGGGTACACACACACACGCACACAGAAACATTTCTACACATTTTTCATACTAGGTAAGTATCCAGCTATTCTCTCGGAGTTAGTGCACCCAATGGTGTCACTGGGAAGGTTTTCTCTGGTCATAGTGAATTTTTTCTTAAAAGCAGTTTTGCTTTCAAGAGATAACTATACACACACACATATATATTTATTAATAGTTATCTCTTGATGATGATGGTGCTGCCTATCCTTTGAAGACCTGTTGATGCAATACCATGTGGTGCTGAAATCACTTGAAAGGGATATTTAATAACAATGAGACTTATTTACTGTAAGATTGGAATTCTTCCATTTTATTTTAACAGTATTATTGATTTGTAATTCACATGCTATACAATTCAGTGGTTTGACTATACTAAAAAGGTTGTGAAATCATCTCCAAAATCAATTTTAAAATATTTTGTATTAATTATTATTTTATCTCCCCATTATCCCATAACTTTCCTTGTCTAGGAAATGATCATTCTAGTTATTGTCTCTATAGATTTACCTATCCTAGATTTTATGTAAAAATTATCACACAGGAAAATAATTTCAAATAACAATTTAAAAATAAAATACTTAAAAATCTCAACACCAAAGAAAGCATAAAATAGAAACCACAACAAATTAAAAATAGGTAAAAATGGAGAACAAGGGTCAAAATTTAACTTAAATATATCTTCATTAATTCACTTTCTTGTGCTTTGTGTCTGAAAGAAAAACTATTCATGACCCTTGTTAGTGATCTGACATTTAATCTTCCTGGGTGCTATGCAAATAGATGTGGGTCTTTTACAGTTATCCATAGCGTTCTTCAAACCAGGTGCTTAGAATTTAAACTCTTATACAATTCTTTCCTCAGATTTTGTACTTTATTACTTATGATCATTGGATTATATAATCCAGTGTGCTTCTTCTGGATGGGCATTGCTGGCATCTCACTTAGATTGTTTTATGCTTTTAAGATGCCAGATTCCATCCTATCTGATTGCTGGACACCACCGATTAGTGAATATTTATGCTTGTAGTATTTAAAATTTATAAAGGGACATATTTAGTTTATTGTATTAAGAAGAACCACAGCATAGTGTACTAAAAATGGTGAAATAGGATAAAAATTTTGGCCTCTAGATTGCATTTTGTACTCTCTTATCTGAGCGGCCAATTTTTCTCCTTTGGCTGGGTGGCTGAATTGATTATTTTACTATATAGAACTTGTTGGCGTTTCTAGGTACTTAATGAGTTATCATGCATATCCATTAACCTAGAGTTTGGCAGTTTCAGTCCACTCAAATGTACCGTAGTGGAAAGGCCTGGTGATCTACTGAAAATCAGCTACTGAAAACCTCATGGATCACAGTTGTATTGAAACATGGAACCCAAGCGTCTACCTTTCTTAACAAGTTGATGACCTGACTTCTTCACTCACCTCGAAATTGAAGTGTTATCAGTAATGTTTCTGGGAGCTGTTACAGCAATAGGAGATAATATCTGGCTCTGGAGAGATAACAAAACACATAAAAATGACTCAAAAGTAGAGACTGAACTATCTGTATGTTGTAGTGAAGAAAGTGGATGTCCATACAGGGGACCTTGGGAACCAACCAAAGAAGGGGGTAAGATTATATTTGGCTTCTCCTGCTTCAAACATCCGTGTCATGTATTCCACTCCTTGCTGGATTTACATTAGTAGCTGTGCAACAAGAGCTTGATTCTTACAATTGAGGACCTTAATTTTACAAGTCAATTTTTCTGGAGGATTACTATGTCTTACAATATTTGTGTACTATGGTGGTCTTTTTGTAAATATGATCTAAGTCATCTGTCCTGATTCTGAATAAAATAGTACTTACTCTACATGGCCCCAAGTAGATTGTTAGGTCAACACAAAATATCATATGGAGTTTACTTAAAAGAAACTTGACAAATGAAATGATTAGGTCATGAACAAGAAAAATCATTTTAATTTATAGTCGCCTCAAGACAAAACTCCAAATGCAAAATTTCCATTCAATGACCTGAGTGTATTATTTGCAGAATGCAAAACAAATTGCATTTAAAATTCCGGGATCAATCAGTGAATATTTGTCTTTTATCTTTTGTTTATGGAATTGCATCACTGCAGTCTACTTAAACACTAATAACTGGTTAGATATGCTTTCCCAGCAGGATAGCAGCCATTCTCTGCCTGAGACATCCCTCTGTAAAATAATACATCACACAATACCTTAGGAAAGACAGACATATTAAAAATTAAAGTAGTTTGGTTATAATATCATGAAAAAGCATGATGGGGGTCTGCTTTGTAAAAATGAAGTCTATTGTCGAGACACTTGCCAATGTTTTCCCATTTTATCCCTGTTTGCTATTTTCTACATCTAAGCTCAGTAATCCTCCGTATATTTTGGCAGAGCCTAAGCTTTCTTTTTAGTTCCAACCTTACCTTATCAACCTGAAGTGATGCAGAAAAAAATGAAAAGACCACAGAGGAAGGTTGCCTTCACTACCTGCTGCCTTCAATGTCTGTCTAATGTTCTAATGACAGGACAGTCAGTGAGGCGGAACACTCCAGGGGTCGGAATGGAAAAGAGATGCGGAATGGGCCCATGTGCTCTTAATGTAATATCTGCAGAGATAAAACCCAGAAGTTTCTTCATATTTGTTAATTTCCCTCAGCAAGCAGCTTCCTAAAAATAACTTCATGCTATCTTCTCTTGGACCAAATTATTTTCCTCAGACTTGATGTCAGGATTCCTATATTTAGGACAGTAGCTAATGTAGGAAAATTTCATGAGTTCATTCAAAAATTTCCCTTAAGATAGCAACAGATGTTAGTAATAGAAATGGAAAAGAACCCAACACTGTAGCAAAAGTCTGGATATCGTAGTAGGTATACAGGAAATGCTCTGTGGAAGCTGTGTCCATTAATGTCATCATTGTCATCACAGAGCTGGCTTGTTTTCAGAAACACAGCAATTTTTTTAAAAATTAAGATAGTCTTACTTAATATTAAGGAAATAAGGCCTTGGGAAATTGAAATCTCAACTCCTTTTCACAATTATATCTGAAATTCAAATAAGCTGCAACTTAGATTAGATATTAGTAATCGTGTTTTTGGTCCTTTTGCTTAGAATGCAATGTGTCTAAATCGAGAGAAATTCAAGAACAAGCCAGCTACTATCAAGTTGATTTCAGCTCCCTTCTAACCCAGGAGTATCACAGAAAAACCGTTTGAAGAGTTTTATGGGTTTTGCCCTTTTGGAAGTAGTCAGGCTTTTCTCTCAAGGCCTATGTGGGTGGATTTGAACCATTAACCTTTGGTTTTGTATCAGAGGAGTTAATTATTTGGGCTCGCCAGTAATTCAACCTAAGTCCAGAAGAGAAGTGAAAAAATTGAAGTAAGGTAATTCTGATCATTATTAAACTAATTTTTTAAAAGTCGTATTGGCATATGCTTCATATATCATACAATTTAATCACTTGTTCATAGTAAGAAGAGTTGTGCAGCCATCACCATAGTTCATTTCAGGACATTTTCTCCTCTTAATCATTGTTGTTCATTCCCCATCCCCCCATCCTCTTCTGCCATGCCCTAAGGCAATTATTAATCCAGTTACTGCCTCTAGATTTACCTATCCTGGATTTATGAAAATCATACAAAATACAAGCAAAGTGAATAAAAGAAACCCAATAACAATGACTTGCAAAATACAGGCAAATCTCACTAGAAAATAAAGCACAAACTATTAAAACTGAAGCATCTTTAAAATGGGCCCAAAGGGTTTTCACTTGATGTTACTTCTGCCAAAATTGACTTCACAAGACTCTGTCTGAAACTATTTTTATCGATGTGTTTAATGCCAATCTTTAAAAAAAAATTAAGAGAACCTCAAGGAATTAACTTTTTAATTGAAAGTGGAAAGATAAACAATAGAGCATTTGTTTTCCTTAATTAGCAACTAAGACTCACAGGGTGAGAAAGATTGTTTCTAGATGAATAGGGTGGGAAATGAGTAATTGGTTGGCATCGCCCTTAATTACTACTGGCAGACCATTTTAGAATTTCATTTTCCAAGAAGAAACTAAAGATACATCTATTAAAAAAAAAAAAAGAATGACTAAGGTTCTCTCTTTTTTAATCCCAAGGGTGTTTAGAAAGTTGAATCGTTCTCTGATGCTCTTTTGTATGCTGGGAAGTCTTTAATGAAAAGTGCTTATTCATGATGAAATCTGAAAGCATTCATTCAGGCTGTAAAGATCTCTCATTGGAGTTCACGTAATAGTGACAACCATATTCTGTTCATTACTGGAGTGAGTTATGGACTTGTAACATAAGTTTGCCATGAGACAGGATGAAGTCACACTCAGAAACTTAAAGACTCTGCCTTCTCCCCATTCTCTTCCTTTTACCCTCAAGTACCTTTGAGTAAGATAATCATGTCTTTATAGACTCACTGTTTTCTTATCATCTAAAAAATGGCTGCCATTTACTAAGAACTCAGATGATATGAATTTTCTAATCAAATCACTAAAACAACCGCAGAGTCCTGCTGGCATAGTGGTTGTGTGTGGGACTGCAGCCCACAGGGTTAACGGTTCAAATCCAACAGCAGCTCTCCAGGAGCAAGGCTGGGCTTCCTACTCCCACCAGGGTAGTGATGCAGGGGAAAAAAAAACACTAAAGCAATTTCAGAGATCAGAAAGGCTAAATAAATTAAGTGAATTCCTAGATCTTTTATATCAGACAGCTAATATGGAAACCCAGGTTTCTTTTCATGCCAAAGCTCTGATATCACATAATTCTGTCAAGACCCTTGGACTTGTAGGGAGGTACAATCACTCTCCTTCTCTGAAGTCTTTTCACCTTGCAGATGTTTTTAAGAAATGGCTGTGAGAAAAAGAAAAGTTCAGTTGGAGTTAATCACTTTTCTCTCCACATTGCCAACAACAATGAAATGGCCTAAAGGAGTAGTTAATGGCATAAAAGAAAAAAAAGTATACTACTCTTAAAAGTGGGTCCAAGTTCACCTCATGCAGAATTTTACCCTAGTGGCATAATGGCTTATGTGATGGGCTTCTACGTCCAAGTTCTGTAGTTAGAAAGCACCGGCTGCTCCTGCTTTACTCCTGTGAAGATCAATCATCTTGGAAACCCAAAAGAGCAGCTGTACTCTGTCCTGTAGGGTCATATGATTCAGAACTGACAGATGACAGTGGGTTCTTTTGAGAGTAGCAGATTGTCATAACCATATTAAGTCTTGGAGACCTTTAGGAATAGAGTCTTCAATGGGAAAATAAAAATGGTGGCATCTAATTGTGATGATTTTCTTTTTTTTTTTAATTCTTTTGTTGTTGTTGTTGTTGTTGTTGTTTTGGGCATCACTGCTCTCCGGTGGTGGGAGTAGGGGGCCCAGCCCCACTGCTGGAATTGAACCTCCGTCCCAGTGAGCCGCAGTCCCGCGCACAACCACTACGCCACTGGGGCTCAGCTCTGTGATAATTTTCTAAGTAAACTTCAGAGCTAATCTTTGGAACAGACATAGTCTACCACTTTGAATCTTTAATGTTGAATAATTGTGTCACCTAGAATTAGGTATCATACAATTATTAGTTATTAAAATGTTTATAGATTGCTTTCTCCTAGACCAGACTGTAGAAATTCATGTGAAAAAGATCTATGAGGATCTCACTGTCATTGGGGTGATGAAGTGAGACAAAACAAGTAGTAGACAATTCCAAAATATCATAAGTGTTCTGAAGGAGACTGAGGCAGAAGTGATGGGTGGGTTTAAGTTAGGCTGACAGGGGAAAGATGAGTGATTGATGGTTCTAAAACAATTAAGGAGAGATGTGCATTGTGGGCAGAGGGAGCAGTAGGAGTGAAGGTCTTAAAGTGATACAGTCTTGGTGTGTGCCAGTGAGAGAAGGAGGGGTGAACACAGGTGCCGGGTGTTGGTGTAGATGCAATGGGAATAAAGTGGTCTAAGATGGAAGAGAAAGAGAAAGGCTTTGTTATGATGTTAGCTCAGAACTGAATTCTAATGAAGAAGGGAGCCCACTGATGATTTTTGAGCAAGGCACCCTCCTGTTCTGATGTGGACTGAAAAAGTATCACATGTAAAATATAACATTTTGAATGAAATTATGAGGAAATTAGCTAAGGATTATTATGCTAGAATAGGCAAGAGAAAATGATAACTTGAACCTGAGCAGTACAAATGGAGGCCAAGAGAAGGGAATGAATTTGAGATCATTTTGAAATAGAAGAATAGGACTTGCTGATAGGTTGACTATGAAAAGTAAAATAAATAGATGAGTCAAAATTTGGGGTGAGCCTCTAGGTGGATGATATCAACTTTTATGGAAACAGGAGAGCCAAATTCATTACTTTTTAATCACTTGGGAGTTTAATTGACTATAATTATAATAAGTATGGCTATTGATTCCTACTGTGCCATGATCCAGTCTGCGTGGCGCTGTCAGTTAAGTGTTGGATTGCTCACTGAAAGACTGGTGGTCCAAACTCAGCAGTCATTCTGTTGATTGAGAGCAAGTTGAAACTATCTGATCCCACAAACATTTATAGCCTAGGATGTGTGGGTAATTATGATGAGAATTTCCTCAATGGCAGCAGGTTTGGTGTGGTATGGGGCGCGCTATGGTATTATTAATCATATTGTATCAGACACTTTAAGCATGTCATTTTAATTCATCAAATTGAGTACATAAATTTAAGGGTCATTTTACATATGGTATAAGTGATCATTTATAAAAATGTC
The DNA here is from genome assembly GCA_004026705.1 of Nesogale talazaci. NCBI lineage: Eukaryota > Metazoa > Chordata > Mammalia > Afrosoricida > Tenrecidae > Nesogale > Nesogale talazaci. Next base: position 67,207 of record PVJH01006658.1, read on the forward strand.
TGTATCTATATAGACTGTTTTTAGAGCCCAAATGTGTTCTACTTAAAAATTAGATTCAATTAGATGCTGGAGCTTCAGATTACAGCTCCCTGTCTAGGACCTTCAAGAAGATGGTCAACACAATTGCTACACTGACAGACTTAAACATGACACTGGTGAGGAGGGTGCAAGATTGGCAGTGCATCATTCTCATGGACGTGGGAGCTCTGTGTCTCCCAACCAACTTGATGGCATCAGACACTAGCAAGGTCTAGATCAGTGTCTCAAATCATCAGAGACTTCGGGCATCTGAATTACTCTAGGTATCAGAACAGTCTGCTCATACATCCCACCATAGTACTAAAAGACCGACAAGTGAACAATGGAGTTATCTTCTGAACACATATGAATTACCTCAGAAATCGAGGTAAGTTCTACCTTCGCTGGATGTTTCTCAGGGATTCTAACGTATACACGAATCTGTTCTGATGCCCTAACTACTAATACTCTTGTGTAGATTTCTAGGGCTGTCCTTTAAACTGTATCTCAAGCTGGAACTGTTCAGAGTTCTCTATCATAGTTGAATTGTATGCCCATTTATTCCTAATTCTACAGTCTTCCTAAAGAACGGTGTGCAGGTCCACTATCCTGATGGGGTTTAGAAGGCACTACCCAACAAGCACTCACGTCCTCCTAACGAACCGGTTGCTGGAGGGATAGTTAGGAAAGATCTGGTCACAGGGAGAATGGCCTGGGGGAGCTCAAAGGCCTCCTTACCCTACAGCCTTCATTATAGATCTATTTAAAACTCAGAACCCTGCTTGCTCATCCTTGTTTATGCTAAAAGAGGATCCACTTCATCGGCATGGCTTAGGGCATTCCAGCAGTTACATTGGCTTGACAATGTACAGTAAGGTTAGATTTGGCATCCGATCCAGATTTTCTTTTTCTTGTTACTTAATGATCACTGTGACGTTGGGGTCAAGCATTACATTCCTAACTGAAAGGTTCGATGTTAAAGTCATCAGCTGATTTCAGGACAAAGACCTGATAAGGCCATAAAGACTATGCACTCTTAGAAACGCAGTGTGCTAATCTGGGTGCCCTACTTCAACTCTGCTCTTCACGGTTCCGGGAAGTCAGAACCAACCCTACATGGACAACAGTGGGCATGAAGCTCTTGTGGGTACCAGTCTTCAGAGGCCTTGGTAGTTTGGTGGTAGAATTTGGGCTTCAATATTGGAGATGCATTTGTAATTTTTGAGTTACTGTATCTCAGATGCAGCCACCACCTATTTGTTCTTCCATGGCTTTGATGGGGAACAGGTTTCATCAGAGTTTCCTGACATCTGGACTATTTACTTCAGAACACCAACCAGCGAATATGCCCGGGAGCACTCCACTCTGCTTCACTGAATGGCTGCTCATGGAGATGGTACAGAACCAGAGAGGCCAGAACTGTGGAATAGGAATGGGGTTGATATCAGTTGGGCACTGACAGAATGGCAGCTAACAGTTTTATCTCAACATGCCCATGAAATCAAATGTAATTGAGATAAAATATCATAAAGCTATTAGAGAGGAATTAACTCTTAGCATTGGACTCATGTGTTGTGTCTTATGTAAGATGAAACAGTAGACATTAAGTGAATCACCCAAGGTCACACAGTAAGTTATTTAACGACTTCAATCATGGTTCCCAGGATTGTTACACTAACTGTGCCATCGCATGCTCAGAAAAAAATGTTCAACAGGGAGAGCCAAATGGAGGGAATCCCAAAACTTGTTTTCAGAACAAAAACTCATCTTGAAGGTTAGGTTCTGTTCTGGGAAAATATGCCCACCACCTTGAAAAAGGATCATAAAAGTCGACATTTACCCAGCAATACGCCCAGGTGTTTTCATCTTTTAAAGTGTCTGCCAAAATTGTCACGCTAAGCCTGATGAAATTAGAAGGTGATTATTTTTCATTTCTTTACAGCTGATTAACCAGTAAATAAATTTCCACATTCACTCAGTAGGCACAACACAAAACACAAATAACAGATTTCAAGGAATGCACTATTTTGCCAAGCGTTTTACCTCTGCCACACAATGGCTGGAGGAAGGCAAATCTCCTTCTTAGCAGGGGTCTTCCCAGGAGGAGAAGCCTGGCAAGCAAGAGTCTCCAGCTGAGGGCTCGGTCAGAGTGACCGAGTTTACAAGGTCGCTCCCCATCCCGACACACATCTTAGGGAATCATCATTGTACTGACTGTCAGGAGGAGACTGCCATCGTTACTAACATTTTACAGGTTTTTTTAAAGTCAAGAGAGTCCACATCCTTTACAGCCACACATCAGAAAGACTAAACTTAATACTCATTTAAAATTGTTACTCCTTTTCTTTTACAATAGTTTAATCATATTTTTGGTGCTTTGCAGGGTTTTTCTTCTCTCAAAATTTTGAGTATTCCCATTAATTGTGGGATTATGAAATCTATATACATAGACATTATACATTACTGTGCTACATTAGCAATTCTTATGCTATGGTTTTTTTTTAAAAAAAACTGTTAAACTAAACATGGAGGAAAATTTGAAATGATCTTATAAGAAACATTTCCTTCAGATTGCTAAACCAGGTCCCAAAGTGATTCTTTGACTAGTTATGTTGTAGCAAATAGTACTCCTTCATAATACTCTATAATTTCTCACTTAATAGATGTTTTTTTCCTACCAATGTAGGATCTAACAGTTTCAAATCAGGAAAAGCATGTCTGTCAGGGTTATATCTTTTCACCATCCTTATTTGATATGTATGCTGAGTGAATTCCCTGAGAAGCTGGATGACATGAAATATAATGCAGCAGCATCAGGAAGACCATCAACAACCCCTGATACACAGATGACACGATCTTGCTGGCTGAAAACCAAGAAGACTTGTAGGACTTACTGATGAAGATCAATGACAATAGTTTTCAGTATGGATTCTAACTCAACATGAAGAACACAAAAGTCTTTACATTGGACCAATAAATAGCATCATGATAAACAATGAAAGATGGATGCTGTTAAGGATTTCACCTAGCTTGAATTTGCATCCACGATCAATGCTCGTGAAATCAGTAGTCAAGATAGTAAGTGATGTATTAGTTGCAAGGAGGAAATATGTAGTATATAATCTATTTAAAGTATTAAAAATAAAAATTTTCCTATAGAAGATTAAGGTCAGCCAAGTTATTTTAATTGCCTTACATACATATATAATCTGGACCCTGAATAAATATATTGGAGAAGTATTCATACATTTGAATTTTGGTTTTGGTAAAGAGTATTCAAAGTACAAAGGAATTAAAAAAGAAACCAAATAAATCTTTCTTTGAAGAAGTACAGCAGGGTGGTGAGAATCCGTTTCATGTACTTTGGATACATTATTAGATCATTTCAAGGAAAAGGAGATTATGCTTGTTAGGGTGGAGGGTCAGAGAAAAAGAGGCAGGCTGTCCATGAAATGGAGTCACACTGACTACAAACAATGGGCCAAACATAACAATGATTGTGAGGGTAGTACAGGGTTGGGCAGGTCTCCTCCTGTTGAACAAAGAGTTACCATGAGGCAAGGTCAACTCAACATCACCTAATAACTACAACATCAACCTGGTGATCATAGACAGTAGCAATAATTTCTTTAAAAATTGTATTGAGGTTGGCTTTGTGTTGTTCTTCTGGACACTAGTGGAAGGATGGTAGAGTCAGTGTTAAGTGGTTTTGACCGAGGACACCTGAAATCTGAAGACATGAAAAATGTTTTTGAATACACTTCATGCCATTCAGTATAACAATGTCTTACAAAAGGCCCAGACAGCTCTCATTTCTGACCTAACAAATCTTCTCACTGTACTGAAAGTGTTTTAGGTGCAATCTTTCTTAGCTAACTCTCATTCATTACAAGATATCCTTTGTTTGATTATAGTGCAAATGCATAATAGGAGAACTTTTAGGGGAACCATATGTCGTGGTTTGTCAAGGACAGTTTATTCAAAGCTTGTTATCCCAGAATAATTGTTAATTTCTCTTCCTTTCACTCTTACCTGTTTGGGGAATAAATGGTATTGTCTAGCCATCCATTACAAACAATATAGGATTCCACTATCAAGCATTGGTCACGCTAAAAATTCGATCATTCAAAAATTTTCCATTCACTGAACAGCATTTTAATTAAAGTCTCCTTCTGAATAGGTTAGTTGCTGCTTCTTTATTTTGGGAGTTTCTTTTCTGTGTTCTATACCAGCGTTTAAGACTTCAGTGATCTCTGATGGACCCTACATAATCCTGTTTTTATTTAATCAAGTGGGACTGGAGTGATGATAATAAACCTTTGGATCAGCTCAGACTGGATTTACATTTGGAGGGACTATTATAATACTATTTAAGAACATTTACATTTTTCATTGCTACATATACACACAAAAAAAACACACCAACGCAAAAATTTAGCAATAGTTTTCTTCGTATGTTGTTGAACATATAACTGAAATATTTTTATACCTCTCAAATAAAGAAAGGCTTGTTCTCAAAACATCATCTCAATATCAGAAAATTAGAGCAACTTTATGCTATGAAGATTGCCCACAGAATGAACAGTGATAAGGAATTCTTCACTAAAGTAACTATCAAATGACTTTGGGGGAAAATGAAGAGCTATCTTTGTGGAAGTAAAATGACACAACCACAATAAAGAATTAATAGAGTTCTGAAGTGGGAACAGGATCACTGATGGTGTAGCAGCTAAATATTAGACTGCTATTCACAAAATCAACAGTTGAATCTAATAGCTGCTTTAATGGAGAAAGATGACACTTTCTATTCTTGTAAAGATTTATAGGCTCAGAAGATCATAGGGACAGTTACCCTGTCCTACAGAGTCAGAATCAATTCAATGGCAATGCATTTGTGGTGGTTTTTTAAAAATTATTTGGACAAATTATGGAAAATATCACACATCAAGTTGTGACAAAATGAACTTGATTTAATTGATACTTTCCAGAATTGGTATAAGACACCAAACCCATAAATTATCTCAAAAGAACTATGAGAAACACGTGTCATATCTATTCTCTAATCCACAATGATTATACTCAGAGAGATCCATGCATATTCCGGTCCTAAAGGCATCCCTAATGGAAATAAGATGATGTGTTGAAGTTATCAGGGTGCTTAATGTTCTAGTTCAGTGGTTGAACAATCCTTTCACAAGGGTTGCCCAATTCCTAACAGTAGGAAAATTGCTGTTATAAAGTAGGAATGAAAACAATGTTATGGTTGTAGAGATCACCACAACATGAGGGTCGCAGCCTTAGGAAGGCTGAGAACCTTCTAGTTGGTTATATGGGTAGATTCCATCTATCATATGTTCTCTTCGATAGAACTTTTCTGAAGAAGGTGAAAGAAATTAAACTAGGTGTATGTGTTAGTCTGGGTAAACTAGAAGAACAAATCTATAGACACGCATCCCAGTCCAGTCCAGTTCAAAGTCATAAATCTGATATTAACCCATATGCCCAAACCAGTCTATAATGTCTCCTTCTGACTCACGAAGTCACAGGTCAGTGGGTGCAGAATCCTGGCACTGGAAGGGGTCTCCCCATGGTTCCTCACTTTCAGGGCTCAGGGTTCAGGCTTCATCAACAGCATCCAGTGGTGGCAGAAGTAACTCATCGCTGGCTGGGGTCTCCACGTGGCTTCTCCAACTTCAGAGGTCTGGCTCCATCAGGGCCAAGCCATGTGGCTTCTCTGGCTCCTCAGATACTGCCATCTTGTCTTGTTCGTGATTCATCGTCTCTGAGACTAACTCCAAACAACTGGAGAAGATAGCTTCTCGTCTTCATGAGGGAAATATCACGAGATTTCCCAGATGTATCAGGAGAAAGCCATGCCTACACAGAGGCCTCATTGGCTACTCAATGGCTATCTCCAGATTAACAGCTTAGATTCCACCCCTACATCTCAACCATGAAATTAACATAAGCGTATAACAGCCACAGTGTGATTAGGAGATTTGTTCAAATTTTAACCCTCTGGATCTAAAGGTAACATAGAGCTCATAATTTTTTTTAGCATGTCTCCCCTACTTGCCCAGAAAGGTGGGTTTCTCCCTTTACTAAAACCTTGAAGAAGTTTTAAAAGAATTAAGCTGCAATACTTAGGAAACAGCACAGAAACAGAACTGAATTTCTCACCTGGATGGCATCAAAAAAACCAAGTAGACTCACTGCCATCGGGTTAACCCTGACTTATGATGAATCTACAGGACAGGGCCAAACTGCCCCCGTGATGTTCCAATATTGTAACTTTTTGTGGGAGCAGAATCCCTCATCTTAACCCCCTCCCCAAGAACTAGCTGGTAGTTTTGACCTGCCCTCCTTGCAGTTAGCAGCCCAACGCACAATCACTATGCCACCTGGGCACAGTTTCAAACAAACCAGAATGTTACTAGAGAAAATTACCGAGACCATAGAAAAACAGATCCTTCAAATAGAATGTGAGAGCTTCTTACACATTTCAACCAACAGGCCCCATATGATCCAGCCATTTAGATATTTACCCACATGTGTACACAAAAACCACGAATGCTTACAATAGTTTTATTCAGAATTGTCCAGGCAGGAAGCCTCCTGTTTTAATAGGGAATGGATCAACTAAATGAGATAGATGCTTACAATGGAGCATGATTCAGCTAGAAAAAAGAAATGAGGTATGAAGCTACGGAAACAAAACAAAAGATAACACACACACACACACAAAGAATGGAGGAATCTTAAGCGCCTATTGCTAGTGAAAATCCCACACCCACACCCACTGCCATCAAGTCAACTCTATGAAGCACCGGCCGGTGGGATTCCAAGGCTGGAACTCGACAGAAGGAAAGTGCTTCATCTTTCTCTTAAGATGCTAGTGAAAGAAGAATGTGTAAAAAAAAAAAAAAAAGCACAACCTCTATAAGGGTGATTTCAAATGTATGACATTCTAAACGAAGCCACACTAAAAAGATCATAAAAAGATCAGTGCTGAGGAGTCAGGAGAGGAGATGGAAATTGATGGAACCCAACCATGAGATTTCTAAGTTTCAAAACCAATGAAGCTATACTTCAAAACCAAAATGCATTGTAATATAAATTTGACTATTAAAAACAAAAAACAAAAAAAAATCAACTCATTAGCAGGGAGTGGCTGTCTGGGGATTCCATAGACTATAACTGTTTAAGGGAGTAGAAAGTCCAAGCTTACTTGCCTGGAGCTCCCCTCTATGCTGACTGCCCCTATGCAGCCCCATGCATAACCTCTAAAACACCACTGTCAATTTCACTTCCTCAATCGTGACGAACGTACCACACAGATGTAAGATGTCCATACAGGAGAGGTGATGACGTGCAAGGAGGGGAGAGCATCTGCGTTGTGGTTAGATGCCACAGACCAGGCATGACTCGCGGCCAACCTCTGCATGCCAGAAACACTGCCCTGAGTTTACCATCTTCCCCAAAGTTCCCGTGCCTGAGCCCAGACAACAGGGCATTGGTATTTTTTGTACATTTTTTTTCTGTAATCCTAAAACCACTCTTGAAAATAAAATATCTAATGAAAGAGATGAGAGGGAGAAAAAGAATATAGAAGATTATGAGATTCCTACCTTTGTGAAAGACTCCTCTACTCTTTAGAATGTTCCACTCCTGATCCAGCCCCTTATGCCTGATAGAATGTTCCTCTTACGCAACGGGAGGCAATAAAGTCTCAGACAAATCTATCAACTCATGTGAAGCTGGACAAGAGCTTTGTTGTTGTTTTCTTTTAAATTCCCTTGCCATTGCATGGTTTCCAATTCTTATTGGCCCTATCAGATTAGAAATTCCTCATAGGATTTTTTTTTCATGTTTAGCCATTTTATTGGGGCTCATACATCTTTTCTCATAATACACAAATACATATATTGTGTCACGCTTCTTCACATGCCTGCAGCTGTCATCGCTCTCTGAATCTCCACCTTTCCATCTGAGCCTCTGACCTCCGCCTCCTATCCCTTCCCCTCCATCCTTGCTCCCCACTCCCCCACCAACTCTCAATACTCCATAAATTATTGTTTTGTCATAACTTACACTGCTCAAGGTCCCCCCTTGCCCTCTCTCCCAGTGTCTGTCCCCCATGGTAGGGGGTTATAGGTAGATCCCTGAAGTTGGCTCCCCATCTCCACCCCACATTCCCTCCACCCATCCTGCAGCTTCATGCCTACTACTGATCCCACGGGGTTCATCCATCCTGGGTTCCCCGAGTTTCCGTTTCTTATCTCCACAGTAGTGTAGAACTGGGACCATGACAGTTGGACAGAAGGAAGCCTTCAGGAACTAGAGGAAATTATTATTTATATGTTTAAGACTAAGATAGGATATGGATCTTGGATCCCTACCCAGGCACTCTCTCTCAAGGCAAGAACACTTTCTTCTACTAATTTGGCATTTCAGAATGCTCACTGGCCCAATGTGATCACTGAAGTCAAATATGCTCATAAGCAAATGTGGTGAAGAAAACCCAGGGTGCCCAACTACCAAAGGACATAAAGTCTGGAGTCTCAAAGCCTGAAGACAAACAAATGGCAATCTAGCAGAGAGGTATCCAAGCCCACAGGGAAGAAGTAGCCATGAGATGTCAAAAGGACCAGGCCACAGGCATCAAACAGGAAAAATTGTACCACTGTGAGTGATCTCACATGGGACAACCACTGAGGACATGTGGGGATTGAGCAAGAGTGGTAAAGATGGCTGATGATACCCAGCTATCAAAAGAGGTGACATCCGAGGTCTTAAAAGTTTGCGGGTGAACAAACGGTTATATGGCCCAGGAACAACAAAGCCCACCTTAAAAGATGCACACCAACCTGCACGACCATGAGATGTGGAAAGCCTCATAGGATTTTTAAGGCTGTAAATCTCCATGAAATTGCTATACCTTTCTTTTGAGATGTGTCTGGTGGATTGGAACTGCTGGCCTTTTGGTTGACAGACCTAACTACTGTGTCAGAAGAGCCCTTTAGGAAAAATTAGCTCCTTGCCAAGTGTTAGGTCAGATAAAATATTTCCTAATATATATTTCTAAACCTAGTAGACCTTATGTGTGCAGTAGCAAGACAAATTCTGGGGAGACCTTCTGTTTTTTCTAAATGGTATCCCTGTAGCACTGTTCTTCAGACAATTACATAGGCCATGTTCTGGAGAGAGTTTGACATGACATGCACCTCCTACCAAGCAAATTCTATGATAGATGCAAGAGTGGACTTGAAATCTTTCAGGAAGGACCTTTCCCTTTTAAAAGGTCACTGCATAAAACACAATAAATCTGTCTCTGGTACCACACTCTTCTTCCAGCCGACAAGCTTCCCAAAGTGCAGGAACGGAGGGGGTCCTTTGTCCTTCACACCTGGCTAAGAGGCTTTCAGAATTTCCCATCTCTTGGATGTGTGTGTCTTATGTAATAGGACTCTGTGCCCTCCTCTGTAACTTCTTTTTTTTTTCATTTTGGCAAGATTTTACTTTTGCAAACCCTTCTTTATTGACATTTTAATATGACACAGCACAAAATGTGGCTCATATTTCTGACTAGTGACTGAGGCATTTTCTAAACTCTCTTCCATGCAGTATAACTCTTCCAAAAATTCACCTGGCCAACAAATGTGTGCTTTATCTCCTTTTTCCTTTTATGTATTTTAACTAGCATATACCTTGGAGCACTCATCAAGGTCAAATGACCTCAAAAATGACATCCTAAGTGGGGACATAAAAACAAAACAAAATCAGATATCAGCAGGAACCTGAGCTGATATAATTACAGTAACTATAATGATCAATGTGTGTTTTAATTAGCCTTATTATTGAAGGGACATATAATGTGCAACACTGCTCATGACCTCATTATACATAGAGTAGTTTAAGCATCAATATCTATTTTGACAGATTACAAGTGAACAGTCCTAGAATTTTCTGTAATTGTTATAATATGTTGAGGGAGGAAATTGTGGAAATGTCAAGGAAGTCAGCAAAGCTCAGAAGTAAGTGTAACCACAAAATATTAATCGTGGATAGTATGAGTTTGCCAATCATTAAAATTCCTTGGGAAGCCCAAAGTTCATCGCTTCTGTCTAGTCAGTCATACCCAGGCATGTGCAGAGCAGTACAAAGCTTGAACCACCCAAGGCGTGTGCGTAGACCAGGCTGAGTAAGGCAGCAGTCTACCTTCTTGTGTTAGTGCTCCTTCAGGGAATACAAGTGCCCTTTGCAGCTGGCTTAGGGGCCAGGTTTTTTATTTTCATGCTACTTATAGGTGATTTTGCTTTCTAAAATTACGCTCAAGTACAAGGACCCAATGGCTAGGGTTTCTAAACTCTTTTAGAAAAAGAAATGTGTGTTTAAATAACTTCACTCAGGCATGAATGACAGTGTCATTAGGCATGAATTCCGTATGAATGAATCATATATATATATGTATGTATCTTTAAGTAAAAACATACACACAGTGAGACTTCTGAATTATTTGTTTAATGAAATGGTTGGGACCAGAGACTTACAAGAACTTAACCTTGTATTTCCTTTAGGAACAAGTATTAACCAATTCAGTGTTCATAGTGTTTTTCTAGAACCAGGGTGAAGAATGAGAGTCCACTGATTATATTTAGAAATGATTCAAAAGGAATAGTAGAAGTTCATTATCTTACTTAGAAATAACACAGTATTGGAACTCCAAACCAGTCCCAAACAAACATTGAGTGAATTATAAATCATAATGTTCCTATATAGGGTTCCTGATGGGGTTGAATCACATGGTTAGCAGTACAATGTTTACCCAAGAGCACCCCATGGGCTTCTTATAGTATCAGAGTTAAGTACAATAATAATAATTGTGAGAGGCCCGGTTGTCTAGGGAAACAAATCCAGTGACATCTCTGTATATTATCAGGAAATAGTTACAAATGAAGAAGGCATCCCAGTCCAGTTCTAACGAAGTCCAAAAATCCAATGCTAGCCCATTAGTCCCTCTTTCCAGATTAACATAGCCTCATGCCAGTAATGTAGAATGATGAGCTGAACCAGGAAGCAGCTCTCCAGTTTGGGTGGCCCACATGGGGCCACTTTTCCAGGTAGGCATAGTTCCAGCACCAGCAAGGAAGAGTGGCAGGAAGACAGAGAATTCCCAGAGTTCTTCACTCATATCCAAAATGGACACATCCCCAAGGAGGTATGATCAGGCTTCCATTTTATTGACAAGTTAGACTCAGTCCTTAGCCAAGAGTGTCTAGTTGACATAAAATCATCCAATAACCCCAGTAATTGAACACAGTCCTGATACTTGTAAATAAATACTATATATACACACATACATATATATACATAGAGAGAGAGGAAACAAGCAATACACTGAGAATATATTGATAGATTTATAGATTGAATATTTAAAATTTTGGGTTGATAATTACTATGATTTAAGAAGGTGGTATACTTCTTTGAGCAATATATGAAATATGTAGTAAATTCATTAATATTTATATGAATATTAACCATGTAAAGTTATTTCATTTGTAAACCATAATTATAGTATGCTATAAGTAAAAGAAGAATTAGCACAAAAGAACAGCAAGGTCTTAAAATGTTGGGCATTGTGAGGGTGGTATGTGGACAGATTCCTTGAAGGGCCTGTTGGTAAGAATAAGCCAAAGTCACATTCCAAAATGTCCTATACGGTGATGGCATAATAGGTAGGTGGAAGTCTACAAAGGAACCTCAGAAGATGCACAGAAAAAAAATAAAATTCATAACTATAAACAAGTCCAATATAAATACTCTAAAGGAAGCAGCTGTGTATACGTTAGTCTGTGCTGTAGTGGTTTATTTTTTTACTACAGATCCCAGAGGATAAATACTTGGATAGAATAACTAAGTTAAAAAGAAAGAAGTATCAAAAATAAAAATCTAAGACAAAATCAAAATGATGCACAGAACTTTAAAATGACTGAGGAAATTTCCACAGAGAGAGACAAGATACGTGGCATAAGTCAGAGCTAAATGAAAGCACCTGAGCACAAAATAGATTTCATTCTCTTGAGAAAGGGAAACTTTAGATACTGGATCCTTCCCCTTTACCCTTCTCTTCTTTTGCTACAGATTAGACTTGTAGAATAATAATCCCGATAAAATCAAAAGAAACTCACCACCAAGAGCCCTTGAAAGCAAAAGATTCAAAAGAAGAAGCAGAGAATCAATTCAGTCTTAGCAATCCAGAAGTTTCATAGCTAAAAATCAAAGATCAGACAAGTGGAAAACAGGAAATTCTTTAAGAGACAGAAAAGAAACAAATTTGTGATTTAGTTAGAAAACATTAAAGTCCTACAACTTTAAAAATTTCCTGCCAAGGATATTCTCAAGCAGTGAAAGAAAAATGAGACAGAAATTATGAAAGAGGATCAATTTGAGAAATTTCACATTTTAGGTTTTGGACTCAGAAAAAGAAGAGAGCAAATAGATAATAAATTTAAAAAGAAAAACTAGAAACAAATTTCCATTAGCTGAAGAATGTTATAAATCTATAGACCAAGAATTCTCCCAGAATGCACACAACAATAAGTGCAAAAAGATCCTAAAATGTGTCACTGAAAAGATTTAAACATCTAAAATATTAGGTGAGTTGTAAAGTTTTCATGGAAAAATAGGAACAAGACCCAGCTTGAAATTGCCCTAATACCTGAAACCATCCCTTATCAGTGGTATGGAGCCCCCAAAGTTCCAGAGAAAACACACTTCTAACCCTAAACTTATACATGTAGCTCAACGCTTCACATAAATAGGAGTATTTGCAAGAACCAGATTTATTTTCAAAGCTCCCTTTGTTAGGAAGTTACTGGAGAGTTTATTATAAAAAAAATTAGATAGTAAATGAAGACATCGGAAAATACAACCAAGAAGAATATAACTAAATCAAGAATGACAGCACGGTAGAAGCTAGGTCTAGGAGCTCTTGGTTCCATTTGGAGACTGAGGAAGAAGATAAATTTCTGGAGCCAGTGGAGGATGTGCTAAAGAGATTAGGGGAGAGGATAGAAAGTAGGAATTACATGCAGATATGACATGGGAAAAGAATACCTGCAAATTATCAATATGTTATAAGCAGAGTAAATGTAAACAAAAAATCCTAACTTGAAATTGGAAGCTATGAATATTTTGCTTTCAGTGAACTGGGGGTCATGACTTCAGCCCTTAGACTAATAATTATCATCATTAAAATTTTAATCCTAACACATTTCTTGACCTCACCTTAAAAGGTATTTATGTCACCATAATTATGTTAGTACTATTTATTGGCTAATTTTTAAAGCTACCCTTTAGTTATTTTAACTATAGAATTTTAGTTTTTTAACTATAGAATTTTAACTATATTTTAACTATAGAATGAACACAATAATGTAAGCCCAGTAAAACCTTATTGACAGAAAGTAGGACCCAAAACAAGAGAGAAAATTCAAGTAAAATGTGAGGGATCAAATTCTTTAATTTATCTCACAGGGATAAAAAATAATGTTGGAAGTTGCTAGAATAAGAAAAATTGAAGTACTGTATTTAAAACGTACAAAGATATTATAACTCTGTTAATAGAAGCAGGGGAACTATATGAGCAAAATGTATATTTTATGAATTGCAGAGTGTGAATGAGTATTTCCATTCATATGAGCAAAAGGTTTATTTTACAAATTGCAGAGTGCAGATGAATGTTTTCTAAATCTAAGAAACAAAGAAAACTGTTATGCAATTTGATATCATATTATCTAAAATGAAATATTACAATCAAGGGAACGGAAAAAGAAGACTCAGAGAAAGAAAAGGAATGAGGGAAAGAAGAAGGGCAGGAAGGAAGAGCAGGAGAAGGGAGATGTACACTGACCATGCAACCAGCGCATAAGAAACAGCTTGGGGAAAGTAGAGCAGAATACACTTGCTTCTCATCTGCAATATTTTGGCATTAATGATCAATTTTATAGACATGCAATACTTCTACAATTCATCACTCTTCTGTCAACTTGTTGTATTGAAGTGACTTTTCCACATTGACACAGACATGTGAGTAAGGCCTTATTTGTCTCCTTCTGAAATAAATTAACCAGTGAAAACCTGCTGGATCACAGGAGGATATTGTCTTCTACAATATTATGGTAAAATATGAGCCCGTCTGATTAGAAAACACTCAAAATATGACTGGCAAATAAATTCCAACTCAAAGTGGAGTCGAGTGGAATAATATAGATGGAGTAAAACCTTCAAAACCTAACTTTGCTGGTGTGGCATCATTCAAAATGAGGGGGTGAGGGAAACAGCTGCAAATATCCATTAAAAATCAGAACATGGGGTTTATGAATTATTTACCAAAGAAAATTGGAAGTCATCAAAAAATGAAATGGAAGATCTTACAATATATAAGTATTGTACATTTTAACTGGGCAAATCATTGATACTAAGAATGAAAAACAGAAAAGAAATGATGTCACATTCATCATCAAGATATTGAAGATCTAAAAAAAAAAGAAATTGAAGTTCAAAAGTGAAATACAAGACAATGGAAGGATAATTGTGATAGTTCCACAAGGAAGACCAGTTGCTTACACACAAACTGCTAATACGACAACGGAAGGATAATTGTGATAGTTCTACAAGGAAGATCAGTTGCTTACACACAAACTGCTAATACCAAAGATGAAGCAATTTAACATTTTTAACAACTTTTAAAATCTGAAATCAAACATGTGACGATAGTGTATTTATAATTATTGGTGTTTAAAACAAGAAAATCGAAAACAAAGAAGAATTAATAGTTAGAAATAAGGATCTTCCTGATAAAAATTACACAAAGTATCACATGATATATATTACAAGATCAATGGTTTATTCACTAGAAATAACTTTTTGCAATGGTACAAGCAGTGACCATACATGTGGCCCTTGATGAATGGAATATATGGGAATCACATACATTACACCCATGGGAAAATAAACAAACACTGTAGAAGCTCAGCACCATCAGCCTAAAAAAAAAAAAACAGACGTTGACAGTGGAAAAGGTCATCACCTGTTCAGATGCAAATTTAAATTAAAAATGAGGAATATTATTCTGCACTACGGCAGAATCTTGAGCATGTTCCACTTCAATTCAGAGACTTTCTCTAGAATAAATTTGACATATTGAACACCACTGAGCAAAGAACAGATGAGTTTTAAGATGGCAGGGAGGAGAGTGTACATGGAGAAAGCAATGCTCAATTAAAGATCATTAAAAACACAGGTAAAAATGAGAAGCCCACACTCAATATCAGAAGAAACACAGAAACTTGTTCGTGAACATAGAATAGACCACTAGTGACGTATGTGCAAGTTCAACCGGAAGCTTATGAAAATGAGGACAACAGAGCCAGAGTATGATCTTGAATATATCCCAGCTGAATTTAGAAACTAGCTCAAGGATAAACCCAAGTACTAATGCTCAAATTGAACATTGACGACCAGTGACAAAATAAGTCATTCATAAAGAAATCTAAATCACATTTTTAAAAATTTAAATCAGAACAAAATCGAATGCACATAAAGTGGTGCAAGCTAAAAGAAGAAATGATGGAATCTAAGAGCTCAAAGGAGATTTCAAAGGGCAGCTCAAGAGTACTAGGTAAAGTACGATGATAAACCTTTCAACGATCTGGAATGCGAATGTCAAAAAGGAAAACGGTCTGCATTTCTCAACTTGAAAGCACTGAAGTTAAAAATTAAGCCTCAAGTTGCAATATTGAATGATTCATGATTCATCAAAAGAAGCCATAAGAAGAACACATAGTCCCTCTTCCAAAGAAAATCGTTGAACGTTCAACCAGTTCAAACTAAAGTTGAAGCCACAGCTCTCTGTTGATTTCAACACAAACTAACCCTGTAGGAGAGAAGTCAACTCACAGGAAGCTGACTTCATTTGTCCTGCAGAGTGGCTGGTGAGAATCAAACCTCTTGATTCCCACAGCCTAATGATCCGCCCACTGTGTGGCCTGGGCTCCTTTCATTTCTCACAGAAGGAATACATAAAATCACAATAATAAAAAGAATTGGTTGTCATTCAGATATGTCAACAGGGTCTGATGGTATTGAAGGAAGAAGTTCAAGCTGCATTGAAGGTTCCAGCTTCCAGGAATCAGCAGGATACTCATCGAGATGTTTCAAGAAACATATACAAGACTGAAAATGTTCACTCATCTCTGCTAAGAAATGTGGAAGCCAGCCATAGGGTCAACTGGCTGGAAGAGACTCATATTTCTGTCCAAATCCAGAGAAGGATATTTAAACATAAGGTAGAAATAATTAAATATTGTCATTAATATCACATGCAAGTGAAATTATGCTTCCTTGCTCACTGCCACAGAGTTGATTCCAACTCACAGGCAGGGTACAACCGTCCCTAGGGGTTGGCGGATTCAAACCACTAACTTCACGACTAGCATCCTAATGCATAACTCACTATGCCAGGGTGTCTCAAAAATAATCAAAACACAGTTGCATCTCTATGTTGACAAATTGCCAGAAATTCAAGGCAATTTCAGAAGAGGATGTGAGAAAAGAGTTATCAGGGCTGATATAAAATGAATAGAGACCACCAGCAGAAAATACCAGAGAAATGCCTGATTCTTTCATTGACTCTACAAAGGCATTGGGACTATACAAAGGCATTATATGGTCATGACAAACTATGGATGATATTGTGAAGAATGGGAATTACAGAATCCTTAATTGTGCTCATACACACCTTGTATGTTGACCAGTTATTTTGAACTGCCCCATATGCATATGGAATTTGTGCAATGAATAAGGAGGGCTACAAAAGACTTGGTGCATTTAAATTATGATTGACAGATAATGTTGATGTTTGAGCCCATTATTGCAGGCACCTTTGTCAGTCCATCTAGGCCTCAGTCTTATTTTGAGTGTCTCCTTCCTTGTCTGTTCTTAAACTGAGAACTGAGAGCTCCACTGAAAACTCATTACCATGGGTGACATGGCTGTAGAATAGCTTTCGACACCCCAGTAGAATAGCTTCCAGTATCAGAGCAAGATGAACACCACCCCAGTCTGACAAACTGACAGTTGAGTGGTTGGTCTTTTTACATATCATTTTGTATATTGGCATCTATGTTGAATTACCTCTCACTGCCATTGAGCTAATTCTGACTCACAGTCACTCTATGAGAGAGGGTAAAAACTGGCTCCTGAAAGTTCAGATTGTAATTCTTTACAGAATTAGAATGCCCCATCTTTCTCCTTTGGAGTACCCAGTGGTTCAGAACTGCTTACCTCAGGACCAGTAATGCAATTCCAGAGTTTCTCTTCTTCATTTTCTATCACATTCCAGCACTGGGGATTAAATAATAAGTTATGATTCGAAAAGTCCTTTCCTCATCCTCATCCTCGTCCTCGTCCTCCTCTTCCTCCTCCTCCTCCTCCTCCTCCTTTTTTCTACTGCAAAAGTATGACAGAGCTCTCAAGGATGAAAAAGCACTTGTTTAAAAGGAATTCAGAAAAGCAGCATGATGGCTTGTCGTTCGATTTCTGTACACTTCACTAATTCACTAGGCCCACTATCTTTATAGACTTTTGTTTTGGAGCACCATACATACTTTGTTTACACTGATGGAGAAAAAATGAAAGATTCAAAAAGACAAAGCTGATATTTAACCCTGTGACCTAGGGGAGAGGGCCATGGTTATCAAACTAGTCTCTTGGAGTTAAAATTCTAAAGAACCCGGAGAGCAGAGTGAAGCAGAGAGATAAAAAGCTCAAACCCTGAAAGATTTTCTCAGTCGTCTTGATGTATTTTGTTTTGACAAATTCACACCCAGCTGCCTATATTAATGAGTTGGCAATTAAAACTGAAACTACATCAGAAACTGAAGGAGGATTTTAGGACAAATGTTTACCTTTCCAGGCCATCTGCAAACCTTTGAACCTTTGTGAAGTTCAAACGTGCAGGACTCCGTGTAAAGGGTCAGGGTTTATCCAGGGTCGTGCTCAATACAAAGTAAATAAATAGCGAAAGGCCATCAATAACTGATCAAAAAACCTTCAATTAGCTAGTTGCAGCTTTAGAACTCCAGATTATCTTATCTTTGCATAGAAATATGGTCTCTCTATACAGACCTAGCCACACAAGTTACAAGCACTCTTCACATTTGATTAGAAAAACAAATTCAGTCTATTTGGTCTTGAGTGAAGGTTTGACTAACCTGATGTTTTTGTCATCTTATTTTGGACAAAGCTCTCACGTGTGGGGATGGATTCCCAAAGTCTGTATTGCATGGACATTTATATATCTGCACTTGTGTGGTGGGAGTTAGCAGAAGATTCTGAAGTGGGCCCCCAAGTCATTTCATATTCTCTGTAGTATCTCCAAATGAAGAATGCCTACATTTTTATCTTTGGATATTGTTCTCTATATTTTCAGAGGGCCTTGTGTTTTCCTTTCCATGAGAGAGAGAGAGAGAGAGAGAGAGAGAGAGAGAACTATTATTTTTCTTGAACCTCCCACTCCTGTCTCATTTTCTATTTGAGAAAATATGGTGAAGAAACAATTAAATGTCTCTGTACTTCCAAAGGGCTGCTATGAGTTGTTTAGAATTTGAAAATAAAGGATGTGATTAACAAATATTGGGTTAGCATGCAATCACAAGTTTGGCTTCCGCATATTCCAAACAAAAGTAAAGATTATGTCTAAATAAGTCTCAGATCTAGGGCTAATAGGTGACTGAGATTGAATGAATCAATACTATGCACCCCTAAGTCACCATTGCCTTCATGTCGATTCTAAATCATAGTGACCCTATACAGAATTTCTATATATAGAATTTCTGAGACTATACATTGTTACCTATACAGAATTTCTATATATAGAATTTCTGAGACTATACATTGTTAAGGGAGTAGATAACTTCACCTTTCTCCCATACATATAATTTGAACCACCAGCCTGTGGTTGGATATTCAAAATTTACCTCCCAGTCCCATAGCCTGAAAAATTTTATCAAATTCTATTTGAACTGAGGAAGTTGGTCATCTAAAGAAACAGAAAAAGGAAAGTCAATCATGTGTTGCCCATTTGAGGCCCAGGGATTATAGAGTACTGTATTCTTGACAAGGTCAGTCTACTGAGGGAAGCTTACTTTAAACTATCTTAGATGGAAGACAATTCAAATCCAATCAAATCCTATTGCTTTAATTCCATATTCCCTAGCAACTTTCAGAAAACTTGGCATGCTGTGTCACTAATCTACTGGGAGAAAATGAATTTGTCAGGCCAACTCAAGTAACAGTCTCATCCATATGCCAGATGCATTTCTCATTATAAATTAATAATTTGGCATTCTAATTATATGGATTCCCACAGAGTTTGTCTATGGGAAAAGAATTCTGTGACTCACCATAATCTAATGAACACATATTTTTTCTTATAAATAAAATTAAAATTGCTGTCTAAAGCAGGTCTTTAGCCAAGCCTGGTGGGCAGATTTTCCTTATTCTTTCCCCAGCTAGCATCTTTGGGCTTCAGGATAATTGACCCAAGTCCCACCTCTGAACTTAGTTGTTTGTCTAAATGTAATCACAGAAAGGAGATAAAAACCTGGACAACACACAAAGTGTCTGAACCTTCCTTCTAGGTTGATCAAAAACCAGAACCAAACTCCCTTCTATTGAGAAGATGCCAACTTTCAGTGACCCTATATGGAGAGTAGACATGCTATTGTGAGTTCTGCAACTGTGATTATTTATGGAAATAGAGTCCATCCTCTTCCCTTGAAGTGGACTGTGGTTTGGAACTGTTAATCTTGTGAATTGCATGTCAATGTGTGACTCCCAGGAAAGTGGGGTGTGTGTGTGATTGTTATAGGTTGGGTATAAAATAGGAAGGAGTTTTCATTGTTTTCTCCATTTATGGGATATTATAAACTTGCAGTCCATCTATAGGACATACTGGGTCAAGAAGATTAGAAGAAAGTACTTTTATCATGTTCCTCACCCACAAAACCAGGTGGCAAGCTTGCAGGGATGAGTTTGTTACATATACTAGGCAGTCAAGGGGACCTTGTGTGTTTTGTGATGGCCCTACTTAAGTTCCTCACTCATGACACACAGAGTGCTCTTTATGTGAATGACATGTTACTTACCCAGAAGACTAGCTTATGAATGAGATGGGACTGATGGCTATGAAATTATTTTGTTATATGCTGTCAGTTTCTTTTCATAAGTAATAAAAGCTACCTTCCACAGACTAACATGGTCAGGCTCTACTCATAGTTACATGAGAGAAGTAGAATATCCTTATTAGCTATTTTTTTTACAGTTTTCTGGGTATATAATTCAGATATTGTACAATTCATTAGCTCAATTACATCAAGAAGGCTTGTGAAATCTTCATCACAATCAGATTTAGAACACTTGATTTGTTTGTGTGGTGGTGGTGGTGGTTCAGTGCAGATGAGTCTACTCTGACTCATGACAGAAGGAAAGTCTGCCTGGTCCTGCACCGTGCTCACACTTGGTCCTTTGCTTGAGCTCATGGCTGCCCCCAAGATGTCAATCCGTCTCCAGGGCCTTTCTCTTCTTCACGGCCCTACTACTTTCCCAAACAAGCTGCCTTTCTCTCGACAAGTAAATAGGACAGAGTCTTGCCATTGTCTCCTCTAAGGAACAAGCTTCCCATAAATCTTGCAGTTCATATCAGCAATAGCTCTTCATTCCTCCCCTGTCATATCCCCAAGGCACCAAAAACCCAGTTACTGTCTCAATAAATTTATCAATCCTGGATTTCATATACAGAAAAGCATTAAAAACAAATAACTAATGATAATAACAGAGTAAAACAGAAAAAATGTACTCAAAAAGTAGAAAGGATTAAAAACTACAACAAATTCAAAATTAATCCAAAGAGAAATCAAATGGTAAGGTGTTAAATTTTAGCCTGATCGCCTATGGATGTTTGAAAAGTGGGGACCGCCTGAGCATACATCACAAATGCGTCATGTTGATCTTCAGAAAGGGCACAACAAAGCAAGGAATGCATAGTATTGGTGGAGTCAAGCTGGGTCTTCCAATGTATTTAAGCATTTTCTGCTTTGTCTTTAGGACAATATGTGAACTATGTTAACATAAATCAGTTTGTGACAAATGGATCCATCCCTAACTGCCCTAATGGCAAAATCACACTTCTCAGTCTGCAGTGCTGAAGAAATATGTGTCTTCATTACATAATTTCCACCAAGGAAAATACCACTGTGTATACGCCAGGGGTATATCATTGGAACACTGGTGTGCTATGCATTGACTGCTAACCCTGAGATTAGCAGTTCAAAATCACCAGCTGCTCTTTGGGAGAAAGATGACACTTTCTATTTTCTGCAAAAATTTAATCTCAGAAACTCATAGAGACAGTTCCACGCTGTCCTTTTGGGCTGCTATGAGTTAGAATTGACACAATGTGGGCAGTGGTGGAGTCTGTCAGGACTCTAGGGACACACACAGTTTGTGACTAGCTGAAAACCAGAGGCTTACGTTTGAACCCACACAGCAGCTCCATCGAAGAGAAACCCGGTCCACTACTCTTGTAAAGACTACTACCAAGACAACTTTCTGGAGCAGTTCTGCTCTAAAGCACATGGGCCAACTGTATGCGCCAATAAATGCAGCCCAAAATATTCAGCTTGATGGTATCACATTTGGTTTGGCTTCTGGCTGTGGGAAGTATTCTGAGATGCCAGTCCCTGTGCAAGTCATCCAGCCGCTGAACACATTTTTAAGTCAGAAAAGAGATGATGGCATATTAGTTTAAATTAGCTTGTGAGTACACTGCTATTCAAAGCAAGAAAAGTGTCCAAAATGTGTGCATTGTGCTTTCCATGGGCTTGATGACAAGGAAAGGAGAGAAGAGCAAAAGATCGACTCTGAGATTATATAATTTGTCAAGTGTGGATGTGGTCACTTCCAGAGAAACACGTTGCCTTAGTGCAAGCTCCATAAAAGTAAGTAGAATCCCAATGAAATTATGTCTGAAGGAACAGAACAGGGACAGAACTTAGTCAAGTTCCTTGATGATGATTCTATTATAATGTTTCTTGGGGGAGGGGGTGGCTCAATTCTAAGCAGTGTCAAACAGAAAATGTTTCCAACAACACATTTAGTGGATACTGAAACATCCTTAAATCTGACTGGAGGAATACAAAGCAAGAATGGGCCTCTTTAGGGAAATAAACTGCATATCCATGTTCTAAAGCATGTAGTGTTTTTAATTCATTGATTTTCTTATAGTTATATACTTTAAATATAACAAAAATTATGTAGAATGTAAATCAATGAGAAAGAACTAGGGACAGTTTCATTTATCAGTTTGGAAAGATTTGAAGATAGCACAGTGATAGGGATTATCACAGCATTCAAGCTAACAGCATGTGGACTTCAATGTGGGAAAAATCCTGCAGAGAAGCCTGAGAAGAGTGCCCTTTCTCACCACGACTGCTCACACTTGTTTTTGCTCATGTCTCTCCCCTACCAGAAATTGCTATAGCAATAAAACTGGAGCTCAAACCCTTTGCACCTCACCTTTCCTCCCTGACCCTTGTTATGCCTGTCACGTTTAATACATGTGCTCTCTCCATGGTATTAGCTGACATGTTTGATAACTAAACACATCATGTCAGAGGCCACCCAGTAGCTTTCATGAAGAAAAGTGCCTGCTTTCAGACACCACTCTGCACCCTGGTAGTTCTGTTTAGTTCTAGTGATATACATTATTAGACAAAGTTGACCAGCCCCGTGACCATATTTGTAAAACTTCAGCCAGAGATCCCTGAGCTCTTACTGTGCTCAAATCCCAAATCCCTGACTTTCAGTGAAAACATTATCTTTTTTAAAAATTTTATTGGGGGCACTTACAGCTACTACAACATTCAGTACATCATTTGTATCAAGCACATTTGCACACATGTTTCCACATACATTTCCCAACATTTTCCACTTGAGCCCTTGATAAAAGCCCCTCTTTTAAAAAGAAAACTCCCCTTTCCCCTCCCCCCTTTATTTTTAATGATGCCCCCCCAAAGAAAACATTATCTTATACACTCATTCAATATATTTTTAAGTCGTTCGACTTTGATCTTTGTAGTGAAATATTTTAAATCAAAGAAACATACTTATATGTTCAGTAGGGCAGTAGAGAAGAGGTTAGGCTGGTGCAGCGGTTCTCAGCCTGTGGGTCATGATCCCTTTGGGTTGAATGACCTTTTCACAGAGTAAAGTGACCAGACATCCCACTTTTTAACAATTTAACAACATCCTGTGGTGTTTTAAAATTAAAGTAAATATATCAAAATCCTATTTTTGCATTCTTTGAAAATTTTTGTTACTCCATATAGACCAAATTTTTAATGAAGCCTCACCCCACCCCACTGAGTCAATGGTGTCCTGCTTAAAATCTGGTCACTTTATACCTAAGGCCATCAGAAAACATATACATATTTCACAATGTATAATTATATATCATTTTGTGATTAATCACTATGCTTTCATTATGTTTAATTATGCTCAATTTGTAACAATGGAAATACATCCTACATATCAGATACTTCCATGATGATTCAAAACAGTAGCAAAATTACAGTTATGAAGCAGCAATGAGAATAATTGTATGGTTGGTTCACCACAACATGAGGAACTGTGTCAAAGGGTCATGGCATGAGGAAAGTTGAGACCCACTGGGCTAGAGTGAAAGTAAGAGAGACTTATTGGACTTGAAGACCTTAGCGTGGTGCACTGGTTTCAGCACTGGTATCTCCATGGATGGAGGCAAAATGAAACCCAGAAGGGAGTAGTCCTTGGCATGGAAATGTAGGTAACAAACAACTCTGAGTAGCTGAACTGAAGGCTATTGGAATCCATGAAAACGTTCAAAATTTCATGAGAAATTTGAATTAACAATAAGAGAATTGTTCCATGAACTGTTTGAAGCCCCTTCATACGAGTGACATAGCACCTCCTGACCCAAGTTCATCTTGTGCGTATAGTCAGGCATCTACTTGCGATCATTTGGTTTGCTAGATGGTATATTTTAACAGCATCTGCTTCAGTTGCCTTTAGGTCTTATGTTCCCCCACCCCCCAGTGTCTTTCTCTGCCTCTAACATTTCTTCCTAACCCATGTCATCATATATAGTGAATTCCCCTTCAGTCTATAATTTCCCCTGCTTCCCCTCCCCTGCCACTTCTGGTAGTGATCATAGAGTGTTTATTTTAGTGTGGAAACCTTTTCTTGGCTTTGTTTTTGCTTGTTTGTTTGTTTGTTTGTAATAGTGGTCTCATAATATTTTTCCTTTTGCTATTGGAAAATTTCACTTAACACAATGACTCCCATGTGCTTTATGAAGTATCCCATTGTGGGTCTAGATACCAAGTTTTATCAATGCATGCTTCCAGTGATGGACATGAAAGCAGGCTAAGGTCATCAAGTCCAATAAGTCCAACACACCTGTCTATCCTTTAGTCTGTCCATGCTTTCTTCTTCTTCCTTTCCCTATTATTCTTAATAACCCTAAAAGTATATGCATTCTCATACCATACTTGTCCTTTTACATTTAACTAAACTCACTCAGCACACTGTTCTCTGAGTTTATTCATGTCACCAAGTATTTCACAGATTCATC
Source organism: Nesogale talazaci (assembly GCA_004026705.1). Classification (NCBI taxonomy): domain Eukaryota; kingdom Metazoa; phylum Chordata; class Mammalia; order Afrosoricida; family Tenrecidae; genus Nesogale; species Nesogale talazaci. Next base: position 91,958 of record PVJH01006658.1, read on the forward strand.
ATTATTTTTTTAACGTTGCATAGTATCCCAATGTGTGTATGTAACAACGTTGACTCACCCATTTGTCCACCAGTGGGCATTTACGTTGTTTCCATTTCACTTGAGAATCATAATGCGATGAACATGGGTTTTCTGATAATTTTTAGCTTTACTATTAATGCAAGCGTGATAGGATATTGCATTTTGTGTTGATATGCATCTCATGAATGGCTGATTATTGTTAAGTATTTCTTCATATTTGTTACATGCCTGAATGCTATTTTGATGAAGTGACTGTTCATGTGTTCTGTCCATTTTTAATTGGAGAATTTCTCTTTCCATGATTGAGGTCTTGAAGTTTTCCATATATTTTAGAATTCAGAGCCCTTTCTGTTATGCCATTACCAACATGTTTCCCCATCTGTGAATTCACTTTTTACTCTGTTGGGGAAATCTTCTGATACACAGAGATATCTAATTTCTAGAGTTCCAGCTATCAAATTTGTGTGCTTTTAATTACACTTATAATGTATTTATACCATGTATTAATTATACTCTAATTATTAGAGCCTCTAAATTTGGTCCTATTTTAAAATTAGTGATACTTCCACTTCTAAGGTTTTTAGTTAGGTCTTATATCCATCTTGAGTTTATTTTTGCATATGGTATGACATGGATCCTCTCTCATTCTTCTGCAAATGGATATCTATTTTTGCCAACATTATTTGGGAAAGAGATTATCTTTTTCCTTCATTTAAGATGATCTGTTTTTCTAAGATGATCTGTTTGTATATAAATGCATTTACTTCTGGAGTGTCACCTCTCTCCCATTGGTCTATGCACTATCATTGTGTCAATGCAAGAGCCCCTGTAGTTCATTATGAGATTGGGAAATGAGAGGAGTTCAATGAGATGGATGGACAAAGTGGCAGCAACAATGAGCTCAAGCAAAATCTGGTGTCGCAGAACTGGTCGGTGTTTTGTTTTGTTTTATCTGGGATCCCTGTGAGTCAATACCAATGCTTTACCTCCTAACAACAATAGACAACAACAACGTGGGTAAGAGTTCAGGAAAGGAGGCCTCTGGTGCAATCATTGAGGGTTGGCCTGCTAACCTAAAGAGCGCAGTTCAAAATCAACATCTACTACAACTAGATGCAAGTATGGAAGTCTGTCTTCATAAAAGTTGTAGCCTTCACAACCCTACAGGGTAGTTTTATTCTGTCCTACAATAGGGTTTAAATGAGGCAGAACTAAATTCCGCAGGCAAAGGAAGGATACGGCAAGGGGATGGTGTGTGCCTAGTCTTATCTTAAGGGAAGAGAAAGCTTCCCGTAGAGGGATACTTGGAGAGGGTTAAGAGAAGCTGTATAAGTATACTAAGTGGCAGACATTTTGAGTACATTTTTGAAAAGAAAAGAAAAAATCTCTGACTAAGTGAATTTCTCTTTTTGGTAGTATCCATAGATTCACCTGTTTTATTTTAATTGTCAATTTCTATAATGAAAAGAAATCCCTAGAATTTCATCATTTTCAGAAGACCACTTTGCCGTGGAACTTTCCAGGAACAATCACATCAAATGCTACCTCAACGAAGGCTGCCCTTTACTCTGGACATAGTAGTTTTTGATGGGTCGCAAGGAGAATAAAGCACATCTCATATGTTTCCCTCTGTATCTATCATGAAAAGATGGGTAAACATTGAGAAAATTAATGTTTTTCAAGTTTCCCTTAGATATTTTCTTTATACAGATTTTCTCCAGCCAATACTGAGCACTTTTCTATATACCATGCGATTTTCTGATTTCTTTATAAAGTGACCTCCTCTAATTTTCATAATTCTTCAGTGATGCCAATGTATATTGATAGCTTTTGAGTAAGAGAAACACTTTGTAATCTATATTCTCCATCCAGTGTGAGCTCTTTCATTCTTTTTGTCCTATGACATTTGTATCAAGCTGTTTTTCTAATATAAGTGTAATCAGACTACCTCATTCATTACGATGCTGTTAATAACAGGTGGGACTAGGGTACAGACCCAATTCTGTGTGACTTCAATAGTCATGCATTTAAACATTATGCAGCATGATTAAGCCTCAGAGCTAATAACAAGAGATATAGATTCATACATGGGTTAATTCCAGGGCCTGCAATGATACTTAAGAAAATTTCCATTCATCCACGGCTTAGGTTATGAATGATAATTTTCTCTTTCACTAGTAATGTCTATAGGATTTATGTATCTATGAATTCTTTCAGGATCTTATATCATAATTTGTTTCCTCTGTCATTCTATAACTGGTCACTATCTATTAGAAATAATGTTAAATTTATACTTCAAAATAACTACAATAGATTAGTTGCAGATTTTACTATTACTATTGATTTCATGAGTTACAATTAATTTTTAAGAGTAAAAACAATAATAAGATCCTCTTTCTTAAGCTGCTATTTAAAGTAAAACTGATTAAGACTGTGACATCCTATTTGGACTTAGCCCAAAGCATAATGGGCACATAGAAAAAGAAATTGAAAAGATTCTGGGCGTTACCATCTATCTGCCTTCACCAAGGATTTCAAACCCCACAGAGAGAACAGGGATCATAGGGATCATAGACTCAGACACCAGGAGTCTGATCCTAGCTTCTTGGAATATGCTTAATATGAAGACTTGTTGCAAATTTTTCATAAGTTTAGAATCCTCATGCTTAGGGAAGGATTAAGTTCAGTCCATGTCGGATATCAAGCTCTGGAGAGCTGCATGAATAATCCATTTCCAAGGCTTCCTGAGCTCTGGAGAGGTTTTTTATAGCATCAAAGCTAAGCAAATATTTCACAAATGAATCTGGTCTAAAGTGATCCAGTGTTAAATGGAAACCATTAGAGGAGGAGAGGCTGTCTCTCATGTCAAGAGAAGATTTTCAGTGCTCAAGATCTTTAATTATGGACCTGAGAAAGCTTAGCCCAATACAGGAGGAAGCACATCACAATGCACAGTGGAGGCACACAGAAGAGAATTTCCTTCCAACTTTGCATGCAGCCCGTTGCTGTGGTATAGATTCTGACTACAAGTAATGCCAGGTGTGTCCCATGGGATTGTCAGTGGCTGAATTTTTAGCATTACATCACCATGTCTTTCACCTAAGACCTCTGTAGTTAAATACAAAGCCCAAATCTTTTGTCTAGTGCCTGAGTATGGTAAGAGTTTGTGCCACTCCCGGTCTCCAGATTTTCTTTGTTATGTTGGCAGTTGTCCTTGAACTGATTCTGACTCCCACTTATTCTGTGTATCACTTGGTAGACTTGCTCCAGAGGATTTTCTTGGCTTTAACCTTCACAGATCACCACTTGTCTGCCAGTTTGCTGTACTGTGATAGCTCAAGAGTGACTGTGATGCTGGCAGCTATGTCACTGCTATTTCAAATACCAGCAGGATCACCCTATGTTAACAGATTTGATCAGAACTTCCAGGATCAGAAGAGACTGCAGAAAAGGAAGATTGTCCACTTCCTAAGAATTAGCCAGGGAATATCTTTGGATAGCAATGAACATTGTCTAATGAACACACGCAAGTAAAAGGCACTCAAAATAGAACCAAAAAGAGCTGTCTTCTCAAAGCAGAGCTGACTATAATGATGTGGATTTAGAGCACTACTCGAAATGAGAAGAAATAGCTGAAGTTGTCCATTAATAATACGAATGCGGATTGTATTAAGTATGAATCTAGAAAAATTTGAAGTTGTCAAAAATGAGATGAAACCCTTTAAGATTGATATTGAGCTGAAATGAACTGGACAAGTCATATAGTTTATATACTGAGAATGATCAATTCTAGAGGACTCATGTTCCATTCATTATCAAAAAGGGCACTTCAAGATCTATCTTTATCTATCTTGAAATATAACGCTGTCTGTGAAAGGATAATTTATGTTCACATATAAGTAGATTCCATCAATACAATTATTATTAAAATTTAACCACCAACCACAAAAGCTACAGACACAGAAATTGAAACATTCTACCAACATCTTCACTATGAAGTTGATCAAACATGCAGTCTGGAAACACTGATAATTATTGGTGATTGGAAATGTAGAAACCAAGAGGAAGAAACAGTAGTTGGAAGATATACCCACTGGATTAGAATTTAAAACCCAATGAAATCCACAACCAATGCTTTGGAAGGAGCAGAGAAGAGGTCAAATGCTATGTTGTATTGGGTATATCTGCTGCCCAAGACCTCTTTGAAGTGCCATAACGCAAGAGCTTTACTTCTACTTTGAGGGTTAAGGCATGGCATCTTCAATTGCCTCATATGAATATGAAAATTGGACACTGAATGAGGAAGAAAACATTATGCATTTGAATTATGCTTCTGGTGAAGAATATTGAAAGTACAATGCCTTGCCAAAAGAACCCACAAATCTATTTTGGAAGAAGTACCTACAGAATGATCTCAAGAGACAAAGCTGGCAAGACTTAGTCCAAGGTACTTTGGACAAGTTGCCATGACAGACCAGTCCCTGGAGAAGTACATCGTGCTTGGTAAAATAGAGGGGTGGCAAAAGAGAAGACGACACTGGACAAGATTAGTTAAGTGGCTGCATCAATGGACTCAAACATGAGGAAATGGTGAGGAGGGTCCAGAGTGTCATCAAGAGAGACTCGATGGCATTTAACAATAGCAGTGATCTTAATGGGAATAGATTTTCTTCCACCACACCTGTGGATTTCATTCCCACCATGTGAGACAGAGAAAAGTTCATGCCAATCTTAGAACTGGAGAATGAATTTAAGATTAATTTTGGCCATGGCTTTAATAAGGTAGGTAAGTGTTCCTGATAGAAATTTCTTCCTATTAGCACGACTTAATCCCATATGATAAAATTGATGAACATTTCCATTTCCTGTACTGTTGGGAAGATGGTGAACAGCTACTTTCCCTTCTTCAAGAGGCACCTAGCCATTTATTTCAAAAGTTTGCAACCTCCCTTTAACCATTTTTCTGGCAGTGTAAGCACTTCCAGCTGCTTTTGTCTTTTCATAGGTGTAATAGAATCATGGAAATTTGGTCAGAATGCTAGTACTATGGAATTCATCGTTGCTTACAGAAGTTGTAAAGCCTCACAGAGAAATCATTGATTCCTTCTCAAGTTCCTGGAAATGGAGTGTATCTCATCTGTCAGGTAACTAGCTCCAGATATACTGCGGGTTCCAAATAATCACCACTGCTTGAGAACCATATATTGTGTCTCGGGAATTTAGAGAATAAATAAGAGCTAAAATGAATATGACATAAAAGCAAAGAGTTGCATGGTGTCCTGTGCCAGGATAGCAGTGATTGAAAATAAGGCAGGGAAAACAAATTGTACCCAGAGAATAGAAGCTATTCATGGACTGCTATGGAGTTTGGAGGAAAATTTAAAGGTGACAATCATTGAGTTTGGGTTTTTTTTTAACCCCGATTTTGTTTTCCAAATGAACGTACAGTCAAGATTTATCAATTATAATTTATTTATATACTGATGAGAGCATCGCCAAATCAAGATACAGCATGATTCAATCCACTCAGTTCTCCCCACCTTCCTCACCCCTGGCACCTGTGGATGTGTTCATCACCTGAGCTTGGAAAACGTCCTACCGCATGTGTTGGTGGGTGACATTCAGGTCCACTGTGATTCCTAGAGATCCCATGAACCACACAGTGAGACATCACCTGCTCCCACACCAGCCTCACAACGGTTCCTATGTGTGAGCTCACAGTTGCAGCCACTACCTCAATCCGTTTTGTCCAGGGTCTTCTCTTTTTCCCAGCCTCTCTACTTTGTCAAACACGTTATCCTTGGACTGTTCTCTTTTGGTAACATGTCCAAAGTCTCTGAGACAGAAGTTCACCATTTTAAGTCAAACAGCGATTGGATTATTTCAATCGGCATGATGTCTTTGCAATCCATCCATATTGATCACTGTGCTAATAATTCAATCTCTTAAATTGATCATTAAACCATTGTAAGGATGCACTACTTATCTATTGACCTGCCAAAAGACATTCGAGTTGTTGCCAAATTTTGCCACATTGGAATAAAAACACTATTAACATGTGAATTTATAAGTTTTGAGTGAGTTTTAGTCTAACTATGCTAGAATAAATTATAATGGTGAGAGTTCTGTTATCAGGAAAATATAGGTTATCTCCAATTTATGCCAAGTTCTGTATAAGGTGTGCTAAAAGGTAGGTTTAGGTTAAGAGGTATATGACTTACTGCCTCTGAATTCTATCAGACTGATGACACCCCACAGGATATTGTGACATTCCCCTGGTGGGTTTTCACACTGCACATCTTAGCAAGGGTGGAAAACCTCATCTCTGTCAGAGCTTTAGATGATTTCAAACTGCTAACCTCGAGGTAACCAGCCATACCATCAGCACTCCTTACAGGAGATAACTGGGTAAATGAACTGCCAGTAATTATAATTATTTGTTAAATAATTATTTGTTAAAGCTCTCCTTTCTATACTGACTTACATTTGTAACGTTGTGAGAAACCAACTATCATTTTTTGTACTAGTGTTTTTCTGAACCTTGGATGTATTTTGTCCTATTGATCAATTATTATCCCTTCTCCAAGACCACCTTACATTGATTAACATAGTTTTCTAGTAAGCTAGAAATTCAAATTGTATGATTTTCCCAACTTTTTTCTTGGTTCTAAAAGAATTTTGGGTATTACAGTTCTTTGGCTATGTGTATAGGAGGGGCTACATTACCCTGCCAAAAAAGGAAATTTTTTTTCAAAACTATCTATTTAATTTTTTTTAACAAAACAGGCTTATCACTTTCAAAGTACTCTCTAATTCACTTAATATATTTGTCAAATTTGTGACTCCATTCTCAGAAAATTTTTCAAACTCATGTTTGGATGGCTGACAGCACTTACCTTGTTTTTGTCTTCACCTCTTCTACTTTGTAGAAAGAGCTTACTTTCATGTCCCCATTCTGGAAACATAAAGATGCCTCACAAAGTAAAAGCAGGTCAGTAAGGTGCATGGAACAAGGGAGGCATGATGTTTTTTGCCACACTCCGGTGCACTGAGACGGCTATGTGAGCAGATGCATTGTTGTGGTGGCAAAACCAGTCTCCATTCGGCGTCAAAGCAGGCCATTTTTGTAACCCACTGCTGTGATCTCTCTTTAGAACCTCTAAGTAGAAAGCTTGATAAACAACCTGACCTGGTGGAATGAACACCAAATGCACTGAGTCAACACTTTGGTCTGTATGGAGAGGTGACCAGACATCCAGAACATGGTTTGCCATCAATCAACATTTTGCCTTTTTTGAAACAAGAAACCCACTTGTTCACTTGAGTTTTTCTCATAGCGCTGTCCTTCAAAGCTGTGTTCATCAACATCACAACAGTTTCTGCAGCATTTTTCCTGAGCAGGCAATATTTCAAAGCTGCTCACTGTCCTCTTAAATCGGCCATCACAGCAAACGAGATTCTACTGAAACTGCTTTTACGAAAAAAATTCACTGTGACTGGAGGGGACCTTCCCTGGTGACTCCAATGGGTGCACTAACTGTTAGATACTTGCCTACTAGAGAAAAATGTGTGTTATAAAAGCTCTACCCAGCAGAGCTTTTTTTTCCTGTTTATTTGGCTTTTGGGGGTTTGGGTTTTTTTTTAGTAATGCTCAGATATTTGACTCTCCTCATACAAATCTATAATATATTCTATTAATTTTTTAATTGAATTACATCTATAAATCAATTTTGGGAAAATAAACTTTATTAGCCACTCCACTGAAGAAAGATGAGGCTGTTTGCTGTTATAAAGATTTGCAGTTAAGAGGCAAGAAATAAACCACAGCCAGCGGTATGCACGCCAATGTTTATTGCAGCACAATTCATAATCGCAAAGACATGGAAGCAAGCTAAATTTCCATCAGTAGATGAATGGATTAGCAAACTCTGGCACATACACACAATGGAATACTATGCCTCACTCAAAAGCTCGGATGAACACATGAAACATATCTCTGCGTG